>OX411820.1:1200000-1500329 GCA_948253155.1 Leucoma salicis | reverse complement strand
CATACTTAAATACGAAAAGTGAGAAGTGTGTGCTTAGTGAAGTTTTGATCTTCGACTAGGAATCAAATCGAAGATCCATAAGGTGGGACATGGAATGAAAGTCAACGCGCTTCATAACTAAGAAAAATCACCCTCACTCAAAGCCTCTAAATCGCTAAAGTATGAAATTGTGAGCAAAATTAATTTGCATTGCTGTATAAATTAGTAGAATTATTTACAGCGGTTAATTGTTTCAAAATAAACATGTATCAGTAACATATTACAACATCTGAAGGTAACACTCGATTCACAGGACTCGGTCAAGCCTTGGTCCACGCAGGTCGTTTGTTTTATGCCACGGGTTGTATTATACACGTGATCGCTGCACGTGTCATTAAGGTCAAAATTGTTTTACCCAATCGTAATGTTTGGCTGTGAAATGTTTTGCTTTAAATGCCGAATGATTGCCGTTTGTATTAATGGTGAGTGCTTATTCAATATTAAATTGTATAAAAATATATGATAAAACAGTAGTATTATATTATTTTCTACTTGTGTTAGCACCTCTCTAAAATTACACAACGGATTTTAACGTGGTTTTTACGGGTGGATAAAGCTTGGCTTGAACTAGAATATTTTAATCTGATGTCAAAAATAAAATATCCTCATTTAAGTGGCCATGCAGATGAAGTCACTGGTATTAGCGTGTATATAATAACACAATTAAATCCAATGGCGAAAAATAATACTTCAAATTAGCAAGGTGGTATTTAGGCATAATGTTTTCTTAGAAATCACATTCAAGATTGGACAAAAGACATATTTCGAGATTCTATCCTCACCGTGCCAGTTTAAGCTAACCATTTTAAACTAACGCCACTATACAAACACTTCTATTTAGTAGCTTTCTCACAATTCTCAACTAGTTTCTATTAGAATCCTGTCGATATGTTAAAATCTATCAAGTGTAAATTGATACTAGTAAGCAAGAGCGAACCCAGAATACGAATTTCTATTTGGTACATTTATTTTATTTGTTTTTCTAAAACCACTCCTTCCAATAAGAAATATAATCATTTCTAAATTTTCACTAATGAAAATTCTCAAAAATGTACTCAAAAGAGCTTTCAAACAAACATTATGACAACATACATACCAATATTAAGCTCCAGGCTCGTTCAAAACAACACATTCCTTACAAAACACGTGGACTCTCCCTCAACCTAACGGAGTGTTGAACAATAGGGCCCTTAAGTTGCCTTATTCAATACGTACTATTTGTTGCGCGCTACTTCCTAGCTCAGCGATTGTGTTAAGAATATGCAAATGTCCACTGAAGCCCATTCTTGCGTAAAAATGCTTAGAATAATAACTTCAGACAATGGTACCAAATTATGACTTACCAATTCCTACATTTTGGGTGTTGACAGTTTTTTATTTATTCTGTTGAATTGAAACAGCGCAAAATATATGAGCGTAGATAGCACATATAAACTTTAGAAGCGCTCACTTGCTCCTATAGGAACAAGTGGCACTCAATATGGGAACAATAACTATAAATTCTGGAGAAGACTCTGTGCTACCTTTTACTTCTGAGGAACATCAGTCCAACTGTTACTGTCCAAGTAATAAATGAGTTCTCAAAATACCGCAAGTGTTACAATATTGTTTCTAATAAATGTTTAGCAATTTGGATAAGAAGAATGATGAGACAAGAAGTTTTAGGTCTCCTTTTTATTGCAATGTAGAAGACAGAACCCTGACCTGCCTGATAAATACTGAAAGGGAAAGGTTATAATTATACAAATATGAGAAACGTAATAATTAGTCACCATTTGGATACTCAGTACAGTAGTTGCAATAACTTATTTACAGTATTTATGTTAGTCTGATAAATTTAGTATTTTAGCTGTTGTGTGTGGTAATATAAAAAACAAGTATATAGAATAGGAATATACAATGCAATCTACATTTCATTTAAGGATTACATTATACCTAAATCTAACTTCTATTAAGTATTACTCTAGTAAAAATTTATAATAAATTACAAAGAGATTATAATACGTTTGATCATCAGATAAAACCAGTTTCATTTCATAACTGAATGCATGAAAATCCCTACCAGCTACCTGATCAACCATAAATAGAAAAGACAAGCATAATACTATTCTTAATTCAACAATAGAGATAATAAAATCCAAGACAGATCGTCTAAAAAGTAAAAAAAAAACCTGATATCAAAACAATACACCTAACTTATGCAAGTAATGTGCTATGTTATTTGTATGCCTACCCTTTCTTGAAGGTCTGGTAGAGCCAGAAAACAAAAAAAACGGGAAGGGCACCCACACATGCATACAAAACATGTGAGAGGGCAAAAAATAAAACGTGGTGTGGTACTTGGTGTAATCCGCAAGCAAGATCCATCTTTCAAACTCTGGAAAAAGGTTTCATTTAGTGTAGCAGTGAAATATTGTTTATGATATAACATCAGCTGTTTAGACGTAATGCAGAAGGAATATTGTGCAGATAAATTAGTGTAAGCATTTGGTAACTGTCACGTGTACTGTTAGGCAAACGGGTGATGAAAAACGAGCTTTATTGTATTATTAGATTCGAGCTATTATTAAAACGGAAATTATTATTTTCTGGTGTTTATGCTTATCATCAAAAAATAGTTTAAAAAATTATAATGACAACTACATATTTCCAAAATTAAATCCTGTATGTGATCATCATCCACAACTTCGATCACGTGATCTCTTTGGGACAGTTAAATATAATAACAGAATGTTAACAAATTATGAAAAGTGAAATGTGAGTGGATTATTGTTCCATGCGAATTCAAAACATGTGGTTTCAAATCCTGGTTCTGGCTATAACTTTTTATTTCACATTGTCGCTAAGTATGTTTAAAATATATACATATATAAATAGTAACATAATATATCTACATTCTTGTCCTATATTATTTTACTGTATTGATTATTGTACGAACGTACTAACAGTATGTATATTAATATATTTGTCTATGTTTCACTGTGTCCTATTTACTCTAACTCACTATTTGAAACTGAAAACCATTGTCAGAAAATCTATTTATTATTTCAAAAGATGTGTTAGTCTAACGAAAGAAATCTGTTTATTTTTGGTTTATTATTGCTCCAAACATAACATAAAGCTTAACTTAATCTCCAAGAATATAAATTCTGTGAAATGAGTGAAAGGTAATCGGATGGTTTTATTTGAATTGATATTTCTAGCACTTCTTGGAAACTTCTCGTTGATTATTAATAAGTACATACGGAGCAGATTTATGAATCGCTTTATTCTGCTAACTACTAATTTATTAGGCACCACTAGCTGACACTTGCAGCTTGTTATCAAACCCGCAATGTGGATACTTAAATTAGCAGTAAAAGCAAAGATTTCAAAGTAATATCGATTTAGATGAGTAGTCGAGACCTTATAAGGCAAACATCTCTGACTTTTTAAATTTATGTGTGTATATTGATGAATTATCAGTCCGGGAAAACACTATCTTGAGAAAATCCGCAAGCTTGAGCTCAGACTAACAAAAAAATTAAAATACCGCATTGTTAACTAAAAAGTGAATCCACTTTTTTAAAAATGTGTGCGTGAAAGTGTTGTCGCCAGAAAGAAAACATCTATATAAAAGTAAAATTTACAGTAAATCATATAGGGAATATTATGGCGCTGACGACGTACTCAGGGTATTCATATACGTAACGTACGTGCGAAATCGTCGAGTCATTTCGGGTAATTTTGAATCATACTCCGGTAACACTTGTGGCTTTGGCATGGTTATGTTTGTATTTGTGTGCGTGAGCGCGTGTAATTACTAGTTTGGCATGGTTTTAAATGTCTTCACTGGAGTTTTTGTAATGATCTGTCTATATATTATGGTCTGACAGCCTGAGAAATTTTGTCGACGGCTTATAAGGTCTGCCAGCTTGCACTCGCCGGCGTCTAAGAGTTTTTTGTACTAGTAGCGTTGGATATCAAGGACTATTCACTTGTTATCGACCCCGAGCAGGTCGGTATCACCATCATGTGTTTTAGTTGTTGCGAAATATAGCTGTCCATACTCTAATTTCCCTTTAAAATGAAATAGTGAGCTGTATATTGTTGAGTTCAAAAGCGATGGCTACCATTTACCATCAGGTATATCATAAGCAAAAAAAAACCACAATAGGACATTAGGGGATTGGGAAAAGAAAATCACTATCCTAACAATTAAATATTTTTTTAAAGAGGACTTCTTACTACCTGCGCTAAGGAATAATCCTTTGGGGACTTTACAAATATACAATATCACGGAGACAAAGTACACCCAGACTCAGAAAAATCATTTGTGGATCACACAAAAGGTTGTCCTGTGTTGTGCGGGAATCGAACCCACAACACTCGGGCTGGAGGCCAGTATCTAAACCACTCCACCATCTGTGTAGTCAAACGTGCGAATACGAACTTGCATCCCAATCTATTCAGGGAAGTGCTCTGGACCGCTAAGCTATCACAGTTACCGACGGTGACTCCAAATCTCCACTTCACACATTTTAGATGTCTTTATGACCCACACCACTTATCAGATGGATACATTATATGGATTTACATAATTATTATTCCAATATAGTAAGTTTAATTTTGCAAATGAAATTCCTCCTATCCTGTTCGCTTTCACTTTCACATATAATTTTATTCTTTAAAGTTTCTGAGCATGTCAAAAAACATTGTTTTTATTTATTTTAATCATATATTATATCATTTATAACAAGTAAAACTTGTATCCATCCATCAGCCTTTCAAAGTCCACTGCTGGACATAAGCCTCCCCAAGAGAACGCCACAACATGTGTTTCGCTCATATGGGGGAAAGTGCCGTAATCGCCACGCTTGGCAGGCCGGTTGGCGATCGCAGTGGATGTTGTTAATACACGAGAGAGTGCTGCTGCCCACTCCTCCGGTGTTCCCTCAGTCGGCTCTTACGACTCCCATGGGTGGAAAGGGGTAGGACAATTCTAAAGCCTGCCCCACACGGCTACTACTACTTGTAGAGGCCTTAAAATATATTTATTGATTGTCATTTGTGGTCCCTATTTGAAAGCTAGTTTTGTTCCCCAGTGAGAGACGTTATTCAAAAAAATGTATCACTTAAGCCTGGCAATCTTTGAGAACAATAAATCGCCACAGGATGACAACCATATAATAATATGCAAGCAAAACCTTATCTTGAAACGTTCTAACTCCATCGTAATAGTGCTCACAATCCATTAACGTTTTTTTTGGGCAAAAGTAGCGAAAAAACATCTACCTGTCTTAAAAGTTTCTTCATAAATGTCTAGAGTTTTTTTGCGATACATCTGGAACTTTCTGCCTACCATTTCTTTGTTGTTTTCGTTGTTGTTAGCGAAGTTTTCTTGAATCTCACTTATATTTATGGGTATAAAGGTACTTATCTGCGTTATTTGTGATGCCGGACTTAACAATACATAGTATTTTATCCAGTTTGGTAATTGTTAGATTGTTGGTTGAACAGCGAATGGATCGGTTTAGACAGAGAAGTACCACCTAGCGGTCTATAGCATGAACCAACCAGTTGGTGGGCCCATGGTCTACAGTAACGAAAGTATAGTAATATTGTGACGAGACGAGACGGGCCTCGTGGCGTAGTCGGTAGTGTAACCGATTTCCGTGCACGAGGTCGTGGGTTCGATTCCCACTCAGCACAGTTCTTTGTCTGATGAACACAGATATTTGTACTGCGTCTAGGTGTTTTCTATATATTATGTATGTATTGACAAAAAAAAGTAATATATGTAATATATCCGTAATCTGGGTTTAGCACAAGCATTAAGCTTAGTTTGGGACCAGAGGACGTTGTGTATAATGTCAGTGAATATTTCATTATTTATTGTTACTGATTTTTTCAGTAAGCGTCTGAGTCTCTGTCAGCCTCATTATCCTTATATCCTTATAGTATTCCTAGATATCCTAACCTAGATACAAGAAAAAACTCATGTGATGAAAATTACACGAGATATTTTTTTGAAATATGTTGAGCCGCAATGAGCTTACGTGGACTGTAGTCTGTATTCCCCCCATTCTAAGTGATATGTGCTCAATAGTGGAGCTAACAAAGTTGGTTTTTTAAAACTAAAATTAGTTAGTGTAGGTAACTGACGACATTTCTATAAAATCCTTTTTGTAAATCAAATTAATTTCTCAATGTCACAAACAATATAGGTTTGAAAAGAAACTGTCTCATCATTCGGCATATTGTTGTATTGTTAATAGATTTTGACATATTGCTTCATGTAGCGAACTACTATTTAACTACAATATGATTAATAACGCAATTACTTTCAATACAGTGGATGCTGACTTCAATAGAATTCGTATTCTGTCAATATTTTGGTGACATAGAATAATGTTTTAATCTATACTAGTTTTGAACTGAAGTTTTCTTCTGTTTGTTTAATCGTGATAATCTCTGGAAATAACAAAAAGGTCGGAGAAACTACTATTATTTGATATAGTTTGTTTATTTCAAAAGATTATGAAATAGCTTTTAATCCTCAATAGCCAGCAAGTGTTGATGCGTTCAGAGGAACCGATATTTCTGAAAGATTAAAACAAAATAAATTTTAATAGCAACTTCGTGCAAATAGCAAAATACTTTATGTCTATCTTATTATTTACTTGGCTTACAAAATGTATGTTCGAAGTCTCTCCAAAACCTCGGTGACAAATGTGTCCCCAAACTTTATAATGATGACATAATAATCACATAAAACAAACTGAATGAAACAAACACTATTAAATGTTTGGCGCGTCTCCTACTACGAGACTCTTTCTGATTTAGAAGGACCATAGTTACTTTTGTACACAAGTGCCCGATGCTTCTGTACAATTGTCATTGCTACTAAAAAATAGCCGTGTGGGGCCGGCACCAAGAATAGCTCCACCCCGACTCTTTCTATGGGAGTCTTAAAAGCCAACTACGGGATTACCGGGGGACCGGACAGCAGCGTTCCTCTGTGTACTAAAAACATCCACTACGATCGCCAACCCGCCTGCCAAGCGCGACGATTATGGTAAAACCCCCATTTTGGGGAGGCCTATGTCCAGCAGTGGACGATGAAGGGCTGATGGGTGGATGGACACTAAAAAAACTAACTCTATAACAAAGAATGCGAATATAGATAAATTATTACGCATGGGATTCAAACTTACAAAATTTGTAGATAATAACAAAGTCTCACGCCTGTATCCCCAAAAGGGTAGGCAGAGGTGTATTACACACCCACGGTTCGCCAACTATGTTTAAGTCCCACGTAATAGGGGGCGAACCTATTACCGTCTACCAGACATATTTCTAAACTCCAGGATCATTTTCCTTTTAAAGAAAAAGCTCAATAACACTGCCCGACCCGGGGACCAAACCCGAGTCAACCGATTCAGTTTTGTGGTTTTTTGATGCAATTTTGTGTATAATACTCTCTAGAAATCATTTCTACTTCTTACTCTAACAGTTTAATTTTGAACTAACGCCATCTATGATGTATTTACATATAATATTAAAAGCCTAGCACATCAAGTGCCTAAAAATGTGTTACAGGAAACCGTATTTCTTGGTGTTTATAAACATCAGCTGTTTTTCGCCCTCCTTTACTTACTGCCGAAGTCAATTTAAACGTTGGGGTGAAGCTATTTTTGGAGTAAACCACACGGCTAGTTACAATAAATTTAGGATTTCCGACGCACACATGGTAAGAATTTGTTGCACATTTTTTCATATAGGTACTACAAGTAAGTACTTAGGATTATCTTACGGCACAGTACGTATAAAATGTACTTTTTTTCAAATCAATATCCTGCACTGGCATTATCCTTGTATTACAAGGGACTTAACAATTAAATAACAATCAACGGAAACAAATTACACCCAGACTCCGAACAACCAGTCGTAAATCACATAAATAATTGTCGTGCGTGAAAATCAAACCTACAATCCAACTGAATATTGGGGATATCCATACAGAATAATTTATATTTTGTATAATTTTAATAGTTGATAATGTTCTCCGTAATACAGAGATCCGTAAGTGAAGCTCAGCTCATCACGCTGAAGTGACCATAGACAGGCCATATTGTATGACCCAAACTTGAGCTGAATTTTAGATGTTGGACCACTCAGAGCTTACTAAGGACTGGAGCAATATCGTATTCCATGAGTTACCTTTTCTTTTGAGTTGATCTCACACTTCCACAAATTTTTATTGATAAGAAACCGAGCATACCGAGTGCTTTTTAAATTTGATAATTGTTTAAAAAAATATAAAAACATTTCTGTGTGAGAGTCAAAATCACGCTATTTAAGTTACAACGCCATCTATGTTGTCAACTTTAAGTAACCGTTTCGTGAGTCAATATAACACACACATTCTCAATTACCCACACTAAGCTCTTCGCGAGTGTGAGTGTAGTATCAGGTAACATCAGCTGTTGCGCCCGCGCAGCCCATATGACTTGAAGGACACACAGTTGAGGTTTTTTGTACTTTTTTTAACATTTCTCTAGAAACGTGGTGATCTGAGATAAGTAATTTGATGGTAATTACATCCGACCGTTTATAAGTTTATAATCAAGCACGAAGGAAATTGTTAAGGAGTTTTTGATTAAGATCACTGTTTCATGAGAATACAAGTCTTTAAGCGAGATTGGTTTTAGGTAACGCCAGTAGACCTTGGAATAGTATTGAAACTTTTATTGGATATGTAACAAACCACGCTATTACGTAATGCGAATGGTATGGGTAAACTCACACTTAAAAAAAATCTGTAATTACGTAAGTACTGAAAAAACAAATTTCCCTAAAATATGTGTAGCTTTTAGTAAAAAAAAGTTTGACCAATAATGAAATCAACTGCCTCTGTGGTGCAGCGGTCGTACGAGCGACTGCTGATCATGAGGTCTCGGGTTCAATCCCGGGTCGGACAGTGCTATTGAGCTTTTTCATAAAAAAATCTCAGTAGCAGCCCGGAGCTTTGGAAATATGCCTAGTAGACGGCAATAGGCTCGCCCCTAATTATACGAGGAACTTAAACATAGCTGGCGATTTATGGTGTATTATATGTATAATACACCTCTGCCTACCCCTTCAGGGAATACAGGCGTGGTGCTATATATGTGATGTTATCTGTTAGTAAGTCCTTCAAGAAATAAATTTTACAAAAATAAATGAAGCTTTTTGTAAAACAAAGTTTCACCGATACTTATATATTGCCATTCATAAGACGAACAGATTCTATATTTTGGTTTTTAACATTTGCAGACAAAGCATCCGGCATAATGGTAAGTTGGATATGGACATTGCTTAAAGACGGACATGTAGCTAACGCTGGGGAAATACTGCAGCAGAAGTTCATTTAGCCTATACATACGTGTACGAAATGCGAGTGCTAAAAACGAGCTGTCTTAGACAAGATTTATCCCAGCAGAATGAACCCTAGTGTGACGTTTGGTGGTTCTTGTCTTTGTCGCCCTTTTGAACTGTGTACCATAGACAGCAAAACCAGACGCATTACCAGCGCTTTGCCAAATGTTGTAGAATACGTAGATAAAAGATAATAGAGGATAAAAAGCAGTCACAGTATTATGTTGATCATGGCTATATGCTATCCATATATCTAATTGCATGTAAATCCCTACAGCCATTCTTGCATAATTGAGTAACAAACATTCTAACATTTAAACATGATAACTTTCACATTTATAATACATATTAGTATAGGAGCAATGACCGCTAAATATATTATTCCTAATGAAAACGTCGAGACAGATGTTCGTATTGACAAAATATACATTTATTTTCAATAAATGAGCATAATCCCGGCCCTAAAATAGTTCAGATACAATAAAAGTTCATTTAAAAATTATAATTTGAAAGCCCAAATTGATCATAAACGAGAAATCATCTAAAATTACATCTCCCGTCGCCTCCTAAACATTACACACACATACACACAAACACATGTTGCTCCGACGATTTACTCAGCTGACTACGCACACAGATAAAAGCCACAACACAAATAAACAAACAGTGTATCTACACAACTTAACTGAGCGTGTAGTTGTGTGCACCGTTCCAAATATATACGATCAAAACAGGAATTTAGATTTCAAAATCCTTGTTTATAGGTAATAGAATTCTAAATAATTATAAACGTATAAAATTAAATTGAAATGCTAGATATTGACAATAATAATTTATTTCCAATTCTAAGAATTTGAATCAATTTGTTATATTATTTGATGCAAAATATACATAACAGATTTTGGATAAAATCTTACGCAGCTTTCAACTTCGCTTCGTTAGATTGGGTAAAACATTACTGCCTGACTGTAATTTAATACCTTAGGTAAAGCCATATTAAAATTGTTGAAATATCAAGATGTAGCTACTATGAACATAGTAATTTCTAAATTTAAATGGATGCTATTTTTGCGATCAGGCTTTCACAATCTATTTCCTTTAGAAACATTTCATAACGTAAACAAAGTTTTATAAACTCATATTCGCTTTGCTTACTTTATTTCGGAACATAGCATATAGTCCGTATGAGGAGAGGGTTTCGAAAAAAGTACAAGAGGCATAGGGTGGTGTGAATGAGACAGCTAGAATTTATGATACGCGTGTTTTGTGATGGTTAGAGCAGGACGAGAATGTTTTATTTATGTGTCGTCAAAGCGTTTCTTTTTTGTAAAGCTCGCCGGGAGGCAAGGTGCACGAATGCATTCGATTTTTAAATTGTGACCTGAGTGATGTGTGACAATCAGTCATTCAGAAAAATGTTCTGTAGGAACACTATAGTCTAGAGAATCAACGAAACGAACATTCTGGAAACTTTTATGTTTTACAGAAGTCTGGATTTGAAACTATTTATTTATTAATAATTCAAATCCATCAAGTTGCCCCGTGTAAGTTAATTGCAATGAAATCGGGATACAAATGCTATATTTAGAGATATAATTACGTACAGATACACAAAATTTGGTGCAAATCCGTTTAGTATTTAGATTCATGTACCAAAAAACTAATATACCACGGGACCTCTTCATTGTCCAGATGCTTTGCCAATTCTGCAATCGTGACAATTGCTCCTGACTGCTAATTTCGATAACACATTCATACTTAACATCTTTGGGTGACGCCTGCGCCATCTGTCGGCAGTATTTTCATACATTGTACCGACCAGGTAAACCAGGTAAACCAGGGAATTGGCAAAGCATTTGGACGGTATCCAGGAGATGCAGGTTCAAATCCTGCTCGTGACTGTTATTTTCGATTTCACATTTTTCACTTTGTGTTTAACTATTTGTATGCCACATCTATTGTGTAGGAAGTATTTACGTGGTATTGTTCAGTAGCTAACACATAAACAGAACCAGTGCACCCAGGAGAAGAAAGAGAATAGAATCCCCTACAAACTGAAATACATAGAGTTGCTTCACCATTTGTGTCACAATGATGGTACTTAATCCTTCTGGTCCTCCAAACTTTACCATTAGTGGTTTTTCTATACTACACGTGGCAAATAAGTATACAGCCTACCTGATGAAAGAGATAGGAGAAGAAGAGGAAGTATAATAAGGTGAGGATAGGGAGGGGGTTTGGGCCTCTGGTGCTCTCACTCAGCATACAAATTACAACAGCAGGAGTACCTGCCGTTGTTTCACGCTAATCTTTTATGAGGGTGGTACTTCCCCGATTGAACCAGTCCATTTGTGCTGGGAAAAGCAAGCCTCTGCCATTAGACTTAAAAGAAGTCTTAAAACCCGCAATTAAACGATTCAACAAAACTCGTACGGGCATAATATATGTCAGTAATATCAGTGTAGAGTGGAGATTCTAATAAGGGGTTGGTAGAGCCCACCAGACCTTTTTTGGTTGTTCCAGTGTAAAGATAGATTTTTTTTATTGCTAATAATGGCAAACGAGCTACAGCCCGCTTGATAGTAAGTGGTAACCGTCGCTCATGGACTCAACTATACCTAGAGAGTTGTCAAGCCGCTGCACACCACGCTTCTGCTACATCCAAAACTCACTGACGTGCTTCATGACCAGTCACCCAGGAGATGGTGGTGCCGACCCGTTCTGGCCCGATAGCAAGTGAGTACTCTCACTTGGTACCCAGCCCTATCACCAGTAATGCAATAGGTGTTAATTGCTTACATCCCTTTGTCGCCTTTTACAACACCCGCGGGAAAGGATGGTGACACTTGTATTCTTAGTCCGTCACCACATGGATACAAGCTAAGCTTTCTTAGTTGTTCCAGTCTCAAGAGCGAAAACTGAAAATTTATTATTAAAAATTAATGTATAGCATTACAATTCGTTATACGTAATGTATACATACGATTTAGAAAACTAAAACCACATAATTTAAACTGTAAATAATTTAAATTATCTTTTATCCGTCTTTACACAATACCTCAGATATGCCCGGCTTACATCAATCCATCTTGCTGCAAACTGATCACACTCAGATACTGTAGCCAAGAGTGCATTTAACATAGTCAGGTCAGTGCACGTATAAAACGAGAATTGGCATGTGTCACTGTACAAGCAGGACGTATAGCTAACAATATTTACTTTCGGGGCCTAACTACATACCTACTTGTTATGGTGATGGGTGTCCCATATACCAGACAGGAAGTCTATCAACGGCAGGTTATACCATTACGCCACTTGCATAATCCAACTTTACCACCGACCGTTATTACCAGTTACCAACAGGTGAACTGTCAAAAAAGTTCCGACAAATTAATTTCCTCTAAATCACCGCGTAAAAGGAAGTCACCAATTATCTAAAGCAATCAAGACGTCTAGTTATCAAGAATCCGAATATTTCAAAACCATTCGGATACCGCCACTCGTTCAAAATCTATGCATTCCTCAATTAGACGGAGATTGCCGAACTTAGACGAAGATAGCCGATCTTACCAACATACCAATGTAACGAGTACAGCTGTTCACATCAGCTGATCACACACACATAAAACTGAACTAGTATAATGCGTGTGCGCATGTATGTGTGAGTCCAGCTAGGGGCAAAAAAACCGGGAACCCGTCAGACGGGCCCTGCTTTTATGCATCCGTCACATAGATTATTATGCAGATAAGTTGTTTTTAAATTTAGAACACGATTGTTTTTAGAAAAAACGGTTTATTTAGTGATGCAACGAATAAGAAGATTCCTTATCGAATAACACCCTATTATCAAATATCGTATTAGCTAAATATCATGAAGTTATACGTACATATTATATTATAATCAAATGAAATGCATGCGAGAACCTAAGCAACCTTTTTTTCTAACCGCACATCCCGTCGTTCGGTGCAACGAACAGGGTAATGTGGGGCCCTCACCCACCAAATAAACCCACCGTGTGCCGCCTGTGTTGGCGGGCCACTGGAACCATGTTAAATTACATCAGTGGTCGAGCATCTAAGCAACCTACCAACAATAATACATCTGTGAACTTTGTGGTAAGACCAATGACGATGTATAGAGTTTAAAACCTAGACTATTCACTACTCACTTAAGACTTATCAAAAATTTGTGCCTATGGTTAATGAAAACTGCATACCTGAAAGATATTCTTTACGGCTTATGAAGTCTGCCAACCCACATTCAGCCAGCGTGTTTAGTTTAAGTGCTTTTTATTCTGAGAAAAGATATGTGCCCAGCAGTCGGATTGGAATGGCTATTTTTATAGCTTATATTGGCACACTAGCCACGGCCCACCTAATGGTGGTACCGCTGGTAACTGCGGCTCATGGACTCAACAATACTAAGAATACTTCCAATACGTTAAACACGCTCACAATTTTATTTACGGATGGGAAAAGAATATGGACAGATATCTCCCACCACAGCCAAAACATATCGAGGTGATTTACTGGCGGTCGTACGGCAGACGGTGGTACCGCTTGGGTCGCAACTGATTATACAATTATTATAATTATATTATTCCTAATTAGTACCCAATTTTACCATCAGTATTAAAAAGACTGTCTGCGAATACTATAAAGGCTTATAAAATAGATACCTACATCTATACAAATAAATAGGAAATAAAAGTGTCTGTTTGTAATGTCTAAGTTAAAACTTTTAACTAAATGTATATGAGAGTATGTACGCTACCTACAACAAATTACCAATTTTTTAAGTTTTTGTTTGTGTGTCTGTCTGTCTATTGTTCCGGGTAATCTCCGGAACAACTGAGCTGATTTGGACGGGACTTTCACTAGCGGATAGTTGCTGTTACAAGGCGTAGCTTTGACTATTTTTATTTTGGAAAAACAGTTACGAGCCCGCGTAAAAAAATAAAGCCCATGAATTTGTGAATGAATATCGATTCAAATACTTAAGTATATACATCGAATACACATCCACGGCTAATCTCTTGAACGGCTGCACCGATTTGGACGGGACTCTACGGGGATAACTACTTTCAATTGCGAAAAATCTGTACTAAAGGAGAAAAGAACTTAATTTCACACGGACGAAGTTGCGGGTAGCAGTAGTGAATCACTATTTGCCTTGGTCACGCCAAAACTTGAGAACGACTTTACCGAATTCATTCATCTTCTTATTTAAGTTTTCTAAAACTTCATAGAAGGTTCTTGCGGAAAGAAAAATTAAGAAAATTGCGCAGAAAATTGCAAAATTTCAGAAAACTGGAAAGAATATTTTAACTTTGCGCATTTGACATTTCGCATGTAATTAAATATTCATAGCTAAGACAGGACATTGCCTGTTCGGTCAGCTATTTAGGTATAAAAATATATAATACTTATATAAACCTTTCTGTTTTATAAAATAATCATTGATCCACGTCCCATTTTTTTCGTTTCCCTGCCTCCTGTGAATGTTTTACAACGCATGTCCGAGACATAGTGATTTCTATTACCTGCCCGGGCCCGTAATATCAACCGTGAAGATTCCAAAGTTCCGAGCGCAGTCATGCGAAATTTCCGACGAAAATTGGGTGGTTTTGTCATGAATGTGAATATAAGAAAGTCATATAACAACTCAAAGTGACCAGTCGAGTAAGAAACAAATATAATTATGTTATTAAAAAAATGTAACAGATATCTACATTTGACTTTATGGGTACTTAAAGTTGAAGAGTTCGTTTATAAACGCACTAATTTATGCAATTACCAAACGGATTATATTTAAGCCTCATTTTTTTTGCATTAAATAGTTCAATTTTCGAGTATCAGGTTACTAAATATCACGTGACTTTAGGGTGGTACTTCCCCGATCGAGCCGGCCCATTCATGCTGGGATAAGCTATAGGCTCTACGACTGTTACAGCTTGTTTTTAAATGTAATTTTGCAAACATAAATCATCATGAAATTTTGCATTTCATCCCGTAAAAGTGGATGGTTGCTGTGAAATAGCAATTTTTGCGTAAATATAAATATTTAACTTGTCGTAGAGCGATATATTTATAAACTGAAGTCCAACCGAACGAAGTTGTAGCCAGAATCTAATTAAATAATAAATTCGACTTCACTAAATAAAAACTGCCCTGAGATATTTATTAATTATTATATCTTCGAGGTATATCGCTGACTTACCACCGAAGGAATGTAGCATAGTTCCAGTGGCCCGCCAATAAAGGCGGAGAGACGGCACACGGCGGGTTTTTTTAGTGGGTGAGGGCCCCCACACTACGCTGTTCGTTGCCCCGAACGATGGCATATCGCTGACCAGAAATATAATCAAATCAAAGCCAAGCAAGCTCAAGCTAATTAAATTATGCTTTTCTTAGGTTTAGATTAGCTCTAGGACGTAGGAAATGATATTTGTATCGCAGGGGACTTCACAAACAAATAATTGACATACATAAACATCGCTCAGTCTTAGAACTTTAGGCGTATGGTGACGGACTAAAAATACAAGTATCACCACCCCATCCTTTCCCGCGGGTATCGTACAAGGCGACTAAGGGAAGTAAGCAATTATCACCCATTGTATTACTGGTACGGCTGGGTACCAAGTGAGAGTACCTACTCACTTGTTATCGGGCCCGAACGGGTCGGTACCACAGTCTCCTGTGTGACCGGTCATGAAGCACGTCAGTGTGTTTTAGCTGTAGCAGACGATAGCCGTTTATTCTTTCATTTGATATCAGCGAAATGAAATGGTGTTCAGAGGCTTGACAATACGCTCTGTATAGTTGAGTCCATGAGCGACGGTTACCACTTACCATCAGGTGAGCCGTCACTCGTCTGCCATCATTTAAAAATAAAAAAAAACTAGACATCGCGGGACGTCTACCAGATGTGAAAACACCGAAATTATTTTGAAGAAATAAAATGATCATGACAAAGTACTTCTTAAGACGAATAAATCGAGTATAGCTAAACTCGATGGGTTTGGGTCGTTTCATTACAGAGTCACTGTGGGCACCTTCCAGCTCCATTATCAGACCCTGGATACCATATAGAGACAGAATACTCTTCAAGACGAATCATACGAGCCCAAACTCGATGGAGCTATGTCGTTTTATAACGGAGTTCCTATGGCAACCTTCTAGCTCCATCATCAGAACCTGGATATCATCTAGGTCTGGAGTACTAGTCAAGACATTTCAAACGAGCCCTAACTCGATGGAGTTGCGCCATTTAATTACAGTTTTGCATGGCTACCTTCCAGCTCTATCATCAGACCCTGGGTACCATCTAGAGACAAAGTACTCGTCAAGACGAATCATACGAGCCCAAACTCGATGGGGTTGCGCCATTTCATTATAGAGTTCCTATGTCCACCTTCCAGCACCATCATCAGATTAGCTCCATGTCAGCATAATATTGTATTGTCACGTGATATACATATGCGTGTAAAATTTCCGCCTACCAGCACCATCATCAGATTAGCTCCATGTCATCATAATATTGTATTGTCACGTGATATACATATGCGTGTAAAATTTCGGCCCAATCGGAAACCGGGAAGTGTGTCAAATTTAACTTGCAGGATTTGAACAGGACAAGTAAAATAAAAGCGTCGCCACGCTAACAGCCGATTTTACTCTCCCTCCGCATTAGATGTTTCACATCAAAAACAAGTATTCGTGGATCGTAATCGACAAATACAGTATGTGTGGTAATCTTATCTACAATACTCGTTACGGCTGGTTGGTACACCAATGAAATAGTAGTTTTAAATTGCTTAAAAACAAAATAAATAAATAAATAAATATTCACGGACATTTTCACACAACGTCCTCTGGTCCCAAACTAAGCTTAACGCTGGTGCTATGGGTACCAGATTACGGATATAATACATATACTACTTTTATTTTGTAAATACATACATATAATAGATAGAAAACACCCAGACGCAGTACAATTATCCATGTTCATCACATAAATAATTGTCCTGAATGGGAATCGAACCCACGACCTCGTGCACGGAAGTCGGTTACACTACCGACCACACCACGAGGCCCGTCGAAATAAAAATATACGTCTTAACTGGTTTCCTATCCATTGAATCATATACTTATGATTAATAATAATTAAATTTCTATTGTGTACACGGGGAATGGGTTAATATTTTGTTATTTTGCAGATCCAAGTCAGGACAAGTAGAAGTTATACTCGTAAAATTATTAAGTTATCATCAGTTTGTAAAAACAGACAAATGGTCAAACTAATTTTATTTCTGGAATTCGGTGAAAATATAGTTTCACACTTTATGTTAATTTAAATGGCGTTTAAAATGTCAAACGCTAAATTTAAAAAAATATCAAAATATTTATAGGACTGCGTCATTATATGGTTAAAATCTTAATTGTAAAATTAAGTTTACCCGGTCGGTATAATGTATGCAAATCCTTCTGACAGATGACGCAGGCGTCAGAATGAATGTGTTATCGAAATTCACAATTCCGAGCAATTGTCACGATGGCTGAATTGGCAAAGCATTTTGGGACGGTATTCCAGGAGATGCAGGTTCAAATCCTGCTCGTGACTATTATTTTAGATGTCACATTTTCACAATATGTGTAATGAACGAAAGTTACTAGAGTAAAATTATCCACACATACATCTAGTATATTTTTTCCAATCCCCTTTTTGTCCCACTATTTGACACTATTCGGCCATAGTCTACTACGCTGGCCCAATGCGGTTTGGCAGACTTCACAAGCCGTTGAATAAATCTGTCAGGCATATAGGTTTCCTCACGATGTTTAGTTCACCGAGCAGCGATAAATTGGAAACATGCACATAATTTCGAATAATCTCGATAAATCGGTGGTGTATGCCGTACGAGGTTTAAAATTTAGATTGGAGATCAAACTCGATACCACTTACCACAATATAATAATAGTCTAGTAATATAAACGAAGACGGGCTAGAAGACGGGCCTCGTGGCGTAGTCGGTAGTGTAACCGACTTCCGTACACGAGGTCGTGGGTTCGACCCCCACCCAGGACAATTATTTGTGTGATGAACACAGATATTTGTACTGCGTCTGGGTGTTTTCTATGTATTATATGTATGTATTTACAAAAAAAAAGTACTATATATGTATTATATCCGTAATCTGGTACCTATAGCACAAACGTTAAGCTTAGTTTGGGACCAGAGGCGTTGTGTGAAAATGTCCAGGAATATTTATTTATTATTTATAAAAACCTGACCTCTCTTTAGTATTCCATCATCAGAATAAGTTCGCTATTTAATTTTGTTATGACCACAATATAACTCATTTACTGTTTGATTACAATCATATTGTAATCAACTTGATTTAAATCTACTAAACTGTGTTAACTCAATCCAAAATAACTAGGAAATAGAAACTTGAGATAACATTATTTATAAAGCCTTTTTGATAAGGTCTTGTGAACCATGTAACAAAATATAAAGGGGCACATAATTATTATATTATGAAATATCTCTTTGTCTGTTTGTTCTTAGGCAATACTTTATTGGTGTAATATATGTTATTAGCCTTTTTATAGTTAACATAGTTTTTAGGTTATATCTCTGGTTCCCGATATAGTAAACATAAAACATATACCTGTTTAAAAGTCTATATAAATAGCTACCAACATCATCTATCAAAATCCGTTCAATAGTTAATCCGTGATGTAAAAACAGTCAAATAGACAAAAATTCTAAAGAAATTTGTTTATTATTCAGCAACGCCTAAATCATCCATCAGCCTTTCATCGTCCACTGCTGGACATAGGCCTCGCGAAGAGAACACCACAGCGAATGGTCCTTTGCCGCCTGCATCCCAACGAATGCCTGCGACTTTGACCAGGTCATCGGTCCACCTGGTGGGAGGCCGTCCTACGCTGTGCCGTCCGACACGCAGTCGCCACTCGAGAACATTTCTTCCCCAACGGTTGTCAGTTCGTCGCGCGATGTGGCCTGCCCATTGCCACTTCATCATGCTGACCTGGCGGGCTATGTCGGTTACTCCCGTTCTCCTATGGATTTTTGTATTACGGATCTTATCACGTAGAGAGATCCCAAGCATAGCCCGCTCCATTGTACGCTGAGTGACTTTGAGCCTTGATATGTGGCCAACATTTAAAGAACACGCCTCTGTTCCGTAAGTCATCACCGGTAACACACACTGGTCGTAGACCTTCGTCTTCAGACACTGTGCAATATTGGGCAAGAAGATCTTCCTCAGCTTCCAGAACGCTGCCAGCCGAGCTGGATTCGTCGATTAACCTCTTTCTCAAAGTTGTGCCTACCTAACTGGACTGTTTGTCCCAGGTAGACATATTGGTCAATAACTTTGAGAAGCGCAAAAAATTAGTATTTTTCTCCTATATTTTAAATGTACAGACATAGCTGTTTCAGCTTTATTATAGTTCGAGTATATCTAAATAAAGATATCCGATAGATGGCGTGGGCAACTCCCAATATCAAGTGAGACCCCTACTTATTGTTCGACCTGAACTGGTTTGGCTGCATAAGTGTCCCGCGACGACCTATATAAACAGGACGAAGTGCTAGACTCTCCAAATCAGGCAGGCCACCAACAATGCAGGCCCCGACCTACCCAGGGTGAAAGAACACAAGCAAATCTCGCTTCCGGATATTATATATGTAGTGTGTAGTCTGAACTAACCACCGAGAGAGCACGCCATAACTCCCCCTGCTTAAAAATAAAGTAGAAGGTTCAGTAGGTATATGTAAAAAAACATTGTTTAATAGACAGCCGTGAAACACATGTTTTAGTTTCAAAAGAAGAGGCGGAGTGGTTTAAATACCGGCCCCATCCAAGTGTTCTGGGTTCGATCCCATCAGGTAGGACGTGGCTCATCTGCCGTCATACGTATAAAACAGTACCTATCAAAAAAGTTAATATAATTATACCGAGTTCACGCAAGCGGATCCACGTATTAAAATAGTCAAAGAGGCGGCCATATTTAAAACAAAATAAAATATGACCTCTTTACACCTCGATCTCTATCTGCTGCCATAAACTATTACCGCATAAAGGTTCTACATTCTAACAAGTTGGCTTCCTGTTTACCCTACAATAATGTAAAAATTATAATTAGGGTAGTCATACAGAACATAAGCGTAGCGAGAAGCGGGTGCGGTAGCGTGTTTACGCACTTTTATGTTTCGGTAATGATCCATTTTTTTATATAATGTTGGTGGCAAACAAGCATGCGGCCCACCTGATGGTATGTGTTTAGCGTATAGATGCTAGCAGCACCTGAAACATCACTCACACGTCGTCATCTCCAAAGAAAGCAGGTGTAGGTCAGGAGGTGGCGAGGAAGGATTATAAGGAAAGGTATATGTGACGGGCCTCGTGGCGTAGTCGGTAGTGTAACCGACTTCCGTGAATGAGGTCGTGGGTTCGATTCCCACTCAGGACAAATATTTGTGTGATTTACACAGATATTTGTACTGCGTTTGGGTGTTTTCTATGTATTATATGTATGTATTTATAAAAAAACGTAGTATATGTATTATATCCGTAATCTGGTACCCATAGCACAAGCGTTAAGCTTAGTTTGGGACCAGAGGACGTTGTGTGAAATGTCCGTGAATATTTATATTTATGTTATTTATATTTATAGATAATAAAGAGGGGATTTGGACCTAAATACCTAACTACGAACCGCCGCACCTCACGATTGTTTGTTAAAGCAATTACTACTGACTAGTGGACTAGATTTTGTTCCCGACTTAACTTACGTGAACTACAAAACTGGGTTTAATCTGCTATCTTATTTAGACTTCTAGACTCATTATCACAACAACACACACTACACAAATATGGGAACCGTTGCTATGGTAACCATTGATGTAATTAAGTACAATAACATCATGCTAAAAGTTGTTTTTTAACAAAATAATTTTAGTTATATTATTAAAGAGTATTTGGCATTAGTTTAATAGTTTTTTAGACTTATTTTAGATATTCCGATTTTAATTGGCATTAGTTTAATAGTTTTTTAAGATTATTACAGATTACAAATTATTTGTGAATGTGGAAAAAGATATGCCGTGTGGGGCCGGCTTTAGAATTGTCCCACCCCTCTCTACCCACGGGAGTCGTAAGAGCTGACTGAGGGAATACCAGAGGAGTGGGCAGCAGCACTTCCTCGAGTATTAACAAAATCCACTGCAATCACCCAAGTTTTATGTTTTTTAATGCTTAATCGTAACCAAAAAATAAAATTAAAATTTGGGGTGGACCACCCTTATCGCTTAGGGGTATGAAAAATAGAATTACATCCTATTCTCAGATCTATTAAATATACATAAGAATTGGTCAAGCCGTTTCGGAGGTGTACGCCATACTCCAAAACACAAAAGTCCAAAAGTCAAACACTGTGACGCGAGAATTTTATTATACTAGATAACAACTTTTAACTGCGTGCGTGAGCTTAATGACACTATTCAGAAAGAAAGAGAGAAAAAGAGGTAGTCAATGAGTTTTTCAAAAGAGATTTTGGTATTATTAGGCACATTGATACGTTGCGGAAAACAATACTAAACGAAATGAGTTCAGGTAAGCGTAATCTGCACTCATTTATAGTGAACACTTTTAGTGCCTAATTGTGGATCTTCCCTGTTTTATACATCAACTGCCTCTGTGGTGCAACGGTAGTGTAAGCGACTGCTAATCATGAGGTCTCGGGTTCGATTCTTAATTGTGGAGGCAGTGTTATTGCGAAAAATTCTCATTAGCTACCCGGAATTCAATAAGTGCCCGGTAGACGGCAATAGGCTCACCCCCTATTACGTGGGACTTAGACATAGCTGGCGAATTCTTGGGTATGTAATATTCCTCTGCCTACCCCTTCGGGGAATACCGCTGTTTTTGTTTATACATCAATGTTTATAACACATAATTATACTGGGCTGTACGGCTTGAAGGAATGTAATATGGTTCTGGTGGCCCGCCAATAAAGGCGGAGAGACGGCACACGGCGGGTTTCTTTAGTGGGTGAGGGCCCCACACTACGCTGTTCGTTGCCCCGAACGACGGGGTGTGCGGTTAGGAACATTTCTTCCGGCCTTAACAATAAAAAATAAAATAAAGGCAGGATGGCTTGATGGTGAGTAAGACGGTAAGTTTGTGTTGTTGGTTGTTGACGGTTTGGTAGGTTTCTAACTTAGAGATAGAAACAGACATATTATAGACTTTTTTGAGTTAAGAATGTTAAATTTCATTTTATATTTGATATAGGATACACATATCTTTCAATGGTTTTATAAAATCGCGGGTAAAATAGGGGTCAAATTTAGAAAGTAAATCTTTAACGCTTGCGAAGTCGCGGGTATCAGCTAGTAATAGATATAAAATCGTTACATACATACTGACATTTTTTTCATAGAGGAGTAGGCTGAGACAACGGAGGTGAGGGCCCCACACTACGCTGTTCGTTGCCCCGAACGACGGGGTGTGCGGCTAGAAACATTTTTTCCCGCCTTAACAAAAAATAAGGCAGAGACAACGGAATGCCCCTTATCATAAAACGGCTTTCCGCTGCCCACTTTTCGCCCCCGTGGGTACGGAAACGAACGGGTGGTGAACCACGTTGCTACTATTCTGATGATTATTACTATCTCCATTGCGTTCCTATGGGTTACAATTATGTCTGTGGACATCTTGCTATTCCAAATGAATACAATAAACATATATATAATTTCGCATTTTAATATTAGCTTCTTGGATGTATTAGCTAGATATTATTATGCATAAAGGCATATCGGCCGTGTGCGGCCGGCTTTAGAATTGTCCCACCCCTCTCCACCCATGGGAGTCGTAAGAGCCGACTGAGGAAATACCGGGGGATTGGGCAGCAGCACTCCCTCTAGTATTAACAACATCCACTGCGAACGGCAACCCGCCTGCCAAGCGTGGCGATAACGGCACTATCCTACATATGAGCGAAACACATGTTGTGGCGTTCTCTTGGGGAGGCCTATGTCCAGCAGTGGACTTCGAAAATCTGATGGATGGATGGATAAAAACGCAAAACTTTGTTTAATACTTTCTAATCTTTACGCGAATGTTACACATTTTGAAATAAAACTACGTTTACGGAATCTATCGCGTTTACTTGATTTTCTACTATCCCGACGTTTCGAATACTTTACAGCATTCATGATCACGGGTGGACTTTGATGGTAGACGTCCAAGGCTGATATATTGTTTCAACGATTTCCTTAACTTTGTTTCATAAACAATACTTTTATTCCATTTAGTAAGTTATATAGCGGCCTTGTGGCGTAGTCGGTAGTGTAACCGACTTCCGTGCACGAGGTCGTGGGTTCGATTCCCACTATATGTATGTATTTACAAAAAAAAAAAGTAGTATATGTGATATCCGTAATCTGGTACCCATAGTACAAGCATTAAGCTTAGTTGGGGACCAGAGGACGTTGTGTGAAAGTGTCCGTGAATATATATATATATATTTTTTTTATTGCGTTTAGTGGCAGACGAGCCACGGTCCATCTGAGGGTAAATGGTAACCGTCGCCCATGGACTCGACTATACCGAGAGTATTGTCAAGCCGCTGCTCACCAATTCATTTCACAGATATGAAATTAAATAAAAACGGCTATCTCCTGCTACAGCCAAAACGCAACGATGTCCTTCATGGCCGGTCACACGGGAGATGGTGGTACCAACCCGCTCGGGCCCGATACCAAGTGAGTACTCCCACTTGGTACCCAGCCCTACCACCAGTCATGCAATGGATGATAATTGCTTACTTCCCTTAGTCGCCTCATACGACACCCGCGGGAAAGAATGGGGTGGTGACACTTGTATTCTTAGTCCGTCACCACACGGACCAATATATATTTATTTATAATAAAATAATACTGTCAGGTAGGCGCCAGAAATGTCTTATAATTCAAATGGTTAATCTTATATATTTTATGACGTAAAATGAAAGCAGACAAAAATGGCACTTTAGGTTTTTCTTGTGGTAGAGCTTTGCTTATCTCCGCATGTATGGGCCGATACAATCGGGGAAGTACCAACCTCCCACAGAAGATCAGCGAGAAATATCGGCAGGTGCACCTAGCTTCTAATGGTGGGCTACGTTTTTACTGTGCTTCGAGTAATGCCACGTCCCCGGCTTTATCACGAAGAAGAAACATCAAATAAAAATTTCTACTTCACTAAACAGACGTTATTCACTTAGCACGTGTAATAAGTCATAGTAGATATTATTTAAAGTAAGGTAAATGTCCAGCCACGTCACGCGACTTGCGTAAAAAACTAAATTATTAATGAACCTTTGAAACCGATGTCATTAATCCTGTGGTTTTTGATACGGCCATTAAAACAGCGGTTTACATTTTTTTTATACCCTACATGGGTGGCGAACAAGCATACGGCCCACCTGATGGGATAAGCAAGGTTCTACCACTAGTAAAAAAATATATAGGTAATAGACATATATTTTATTCATCTGGTGACGGACTAAGAATACAGTGCGTTTTGGTTATAGCAAGAGATAACCATGTATTGATTCACTTCTTATTTGCGTATAAAAGATCTTCGATGACTTGGCGGAGTATTGTCAGGTTTGCTGTGTTCATGAGCGGCTATTACCACTTACCATCGGATAGTACGTGGCTCATCTGCCATCATATGCAATAAAAAAAGAAATAACATTTTTGACACGCTTTTGTTAGTTTGGCCATCCATCATCAATCTAACAAATTTTGTAGTCCCCTATTAGACATAGGTCTTCCTGAGAGAGCACAGCAACGAACAGCTTAATGTTCCTTGCACCCAAAAGCTACCTGTCACTCTTGTGCTGGTGAATTTTGGAAATAGCGTAATGATGATGCATCCAAGTGAAGAGAACGAAAACTGTATTGTTTATTTTTTAGTTTTCAAAATATTACATCGTATTTGAAGAACTTCTTATCGCCGGTACCTGATAGTATTAAATATACGTATGTTATCGCGTTTTTAGGGCCTGAAGTTGAAAAAACCAAAAATCTGTTAAGATTAAGTGTGCGATAGGACTTGGTGATTTTGAGACGACACAGCGTAATTGACGCGAATTAACCACCATTTATCAACTAAATAATGGGAGTAACGTATTGGCCTATGAAGGTTATTAACCACCAGTGAGTTTTAAGTCTATTCAAGAGCTATCAAATAAATAAGTAACATCAAAAACCGTTCAGTAGTATAAGCTTGACGCGCAAACAAAAAGCAGACAAAATTAATTAATTCCGACGTAGAGTAACGTAGGTATTTTTCTAAAGTAGTTCACGCGGATCTAGTATATTATAATTAGACATCAAATATACACATTACACAGCAATATACATATATTATAAGTAACATAATTATACATTTGTAGTGGACCGACGACCTCAAAAAGGTCACTGGGACAGACTGGATGCGGAAGGCGGAGGACCGTGTGCGATAGACATCACATCTGTCTTTACGACTTACGCCACCTATCGGATGCATTTAAATGCATTAAGTAAAGTTCTCTTTTTCCACATTCACAAATAATTTGTTCTTTAACATAATTACACTTTTTTTTTCAATTCACTTTACTCCCACTATAGGGTAAGGTTTTATTCTTAAAGTGAAAGGGATTTAGGCTAGTTCACGACGCTGGCCCCGTGCGGATTGACAGTCTTCATAAACTGACCAGAAAATCTCTCCGGCATGCAGGATTCCTCAACACAATTTCTTTCACAGAGAAATACATAAACTATAAGTACTTAACTCTTTTTCATTAATATAAAATTAAGAATCTACTCATTAAACGTCTTCATTAGCTTCAAAGAGCGCTTTGCAAATAGCATTAACGGGCTTAAAATATCAAAGAAAATCTGTCGCAAAAACCATTATAAGCTGAAGGGTGGAACGACCAGTTGTCATCCCATGTTTACTTTCGCAGCCAGCGCAATAAAGACGCGCGTCTGCTGTTTGCTGACAACCGAATTTACTAATAACAGTATATTGCTTTTCCGTGTCCAAAATAAAGACATACGATTTCTATAGGTAGATCGTCAGTAGTAATTATAACTTAGTATTATATTTTGGTCATGTTGGGCCGGCTTTAGAATTGTCCCACCCCCTCTACCCATGGGAGTCGTAAGAGCCGACTGAGGAAATACCGGGGAGAATGGGCAGCAGCACTCCCTCGACTATTAACAACATCCACTGCGATCGCCAACCCGCCTGCCAAGCGTGGCGATTACAGCACTATACCAGTGTTATGTACTGAAAAATTTGTAGCATTTACATTTTTCAGTACATAAAATATATTATGTATACTAGTTTCAATAACCACTTTCATTATATAGAAGATATTGTAAAATCAGCATACACTCATTTAACTTATTGCATAATCCATCATTCAAGGTGATATTCCGGGAAAGGGATTCCATAAGCCTTCGATCCTTGGCCCTGGGCTTGCACGTTTATTTATGATTTTTGTTTCACCTGATTGAGTTGACTAATATTCTGGCAGTAACAAGGTTCTACACCGTCTGGATGTAATTTGTATTTTAATACCTCCCCCAGCTCACAGAGAATAGTCCATAATACAGCGCCTTCTTAAATAAATATAATGAAAAAATAGTATACATACATGACCCTACGACATAGAAAATAACACCACAATAAAAGAAAGTCATTACATTAAGATTATTCTTTATTATTCAAACGCTTATGAAAGGAACGATGGACCGTAAGGTTCTCTTGATAAATTCACGTCGTTGGTTGCGCAACAATAACAAATAAACATGTAACAGTACGTCGCTGTTATTAACAGTCTCATTTTTTCTTTTATATTCATGTTCGGTAATCTGAGACATGTGGCTTACTGAAAATAGGTCGAATATGTTTTTGGGGTGACGAAGCCTATTATGAATATGTTTAGTGATATTTTTATTTTGTACTGAAATATTTTTATTTGTTTTGATATTATATGCTTGTCGCTACTCTAAAAACTTTTTTACTGACTAAGAAATAATCCTTGTATCGCAGGGGACTTTACAAATATACAATTTCACGGACACAAAGTACACCCAGTCTCAGAACAACAATTTGTGGATCACACAAATAGTTTTCATGTGTGGGAATGGAATCCGCAACACTCAGGCGGCAGGCCGGTATCTAAACCATCCGCCATCTGTGCAGTTTTATTCTCCTACAGTTGTCAATTCGTCAAGTGATACGTACTGCCCATTGCTACTGGAGTGAGTTAACCCAGCAAACTATGCCGGTCACTCCTGTTCTGCTACGAAGTTGTGTATTGTTATTACAAATCTATGCGGATAAAAATATTTCTTCTTTTTCGTATTTTTTTAATAATTGGTATCGGTGTAAAACAAACATACGGCATGAAGATAAGCGGTAACAGACATCAGTACGTAGGCGTTCACTTTTATCCCTTTGGATAGAATGTAGTGAGGGAAGATTATAGGAGGGAGAAAGAATAAAGAGGGGATGACAGTTATTGGTCAGATTTCAAACATCAAATCTTGCGCCATCAACAGAATGAACTTTCAAAGCGTAGGCTGCAGCTTTATTATTCTACATATCCGATCCTAATGATTCGTTTCTAAGCAATTATTATACGCCTACAGGCACAAATTAATATCTAATTCCAACTAACGCTCATAAATCACACTCGCTATCACATATTACAACCCTAAACATAAACTTAATTAAAAACAAATCAACAGAGCACAACTGTCTCACTCACCCTACATCTCGGTACTTAAGGTCAAAGCCCTTAGCAGTTGAGAGTTAACCGGATTAGGTTATTTTTTACTGTTTACGTCTTGACGAGGTTATTCAAAGGTATATTAGTTTAACGGTATGCACTCTTGCTAATATATTTGATTACTTGTAACTCTTTTTCTTCTATCTGCCTTGGTGGTATAGCGGTAGTGTAAGCGACTGCTATTATGAGGTCCCAGGTTCGATCCCCGGATCGGGCAGCGTTATTGAGCTTTTTCCTATCAAAAAATTCTAAGTAGCAGCCCAGTGTGTGGAAATGAGCCCAGTAGACGGCAATAGGCTCGCCCCCTATTACGTGGGACTTAAACATAGTTCGCGAACCGTGAGTGTGTAAAATACACCTCTGCCTATCCCTTCGGGGATACAGACGTCATACTATATTTTTTTGTAACTCTTTTTAAACTGTAACTTCTCAATGTGATTCTATTATTTTATTTTTAAAATACTTATCTATATACTATTATAAAGCTGTAACAGAGCTGTGTCTGTACGTTTAAGATATTTGAGAAAAACACAATACGATTTTTTTAGATATTTTGTCTATCTGTTTATCTGTTTTTTTTTTGTTGGCGCATCATGCAAAAACGACTGAACGGATTTTGATGCAACTTTTTTTATTTGGTAGCTCTCGATTAGACTTAAAAACTGGTAAGTATACATTTTATCCCGCTACTATATCGGGAACTTGAAATATAGCCTAAAAACTAGCTTTTCTGCGGTGAAGCTGCGGGCAAAGGCAATCATTGCCCTTACTAACATTATAATTATGTAAAGGTGAGCTTGTTAGTTGTTTTCACTCTAACTACGTGACTAATTTGCATAAATGACATATAGTTCGGAACCCACAAAAATAATGTACTTACTAGGCTTAGTTTTACACAGGGAAAATGGACGCCAATTCTGAAGATTACGCGGAAAAAATTGCGGGTATGTCTAGCATTTTATAAGAAGTCGATTCCAGGTTACTAACTTAATTCTTTTAATTTTTTATTTGGTTCTTAGAAGTCTTCTGGTAAAATCCTATATATCCTAATATTTTCCTTACTAGTAAAACCTTGCTGGCTGGCTCGACCGTGGAAGTACCACCCTCTCACAGAAAATCAGCATGAAACAACGGTAGACGTACTCCTAATGTTGTATTTCACATGGTGAGTGTGAGCGCAACGACGCTCCCACTCACCTGGCCTAAGCCTCCTTCTTATCCTGGTCTCAATCTCCTTGTAATTAGCGACGCGTGAGTAATGCCTCTAGATTAACTCTGATTTAAACTAAGAGTACAAGAGTCTCCACCCCATTAAGAAAGAAAGAAAGAAAATATATTTTATTTTTGATCACACACGACCAATTATGTAAATATAAGCAGAACGAATCGATAAGTAAATGGGTAAGAACAAAAATAAGGTACCCATCTCAGCTTGTGCTGCAACACCTGGATGCTCCAGCGCTGATATGCTGATGGGCCCACGATAGAGTAACGAATGCCAAGCACGTACATTACTTCCAGTGGTTGTCTTATGAGGAAGTAAGCAGTCATCATTCATTACATTACTGGTGGTAGAGTTTGGTGCCAAGGAGTGCTCAATTACCTACTATAAATAATATGTTTTCTGCGGTATTTTCAATAAGCTATGTAAACATAACCGACGGTCCTCATGGAGTAGTCGGTAGTATAACTGACTTCCGATCTCAAGGTCGTGGGTTCGATTCCCATTCAGGACAATTATTTGTGTGATGAACACACAACATGATATTTGTACTACACACTACACAGACGAACACTCAGACGAGTGTTTTCTATCTATTATATGTATGTATTTACATAAAAAAAGTAGTATATATGTGTAATCTGGTACCCATAGCACAAGCGTTAAGCTTAGTTTGGGACCAGAGGACGTTATGTGAAATGTCCGTGAATATTTATTTATAACCAAATTCTATGACTGAAATAAAAAAAAAACGAACATATATGTTTCTTTTAATTTTCACTGCCTATTTTCCGTAAATTCAAAGGAATTTATAAATATTACAACGCAACAAAATTACCTTTGTGTACTCTCCGATTCCTTTCGTTTCTGCTCTATTACATCTAAACGGGGCTTATATATAAGGAAATTCTGTTACCGAATCTTAAAATGACCAGGGGAAGATATGTTGTCATGGCAATGGGGTGGTCACGTATCACTTCAAAGGCTTTTGTGACGTGTGCTTTGATATCTGGTCCTTTATAAAAACTTATTGAAGTAATATTACATTGTACGAAATTCTGGAAAATGTTAAACATGTTTTATTTAATGCATTAGAGCCTTGCTTATCCCAAGATGAATAGGCCGACTCGATCAGGGATGTACCATCCTCTCACAATATATCAGCGTGAATAAATGGTAGGTATTCCTATTGTTATGTTCCGTATGGCAAGTGAGAGCGCCGGAGGCCCAAGCCCCCTCCTTATCCTCTCCTTATTATTCTTAATTGCTATCAGGTGTGTCATATGCTTACGTACTTATAAAGTATATTTTCTCAGAAGACGGAGTAGTAGAAATAGAGCATGTAAATGCGTTCCAACAGAGGGCGTTGGTCGTTAAGACAAATGTGATAAGGAGATTAGGTATGTCTAAAAGATAGTACTGTAGCTCAGTGGATTAGAGCACTTCCCCGGATAGGAAGGGACGCAGGTTCGATTCCCGCCTGTACTAATATACTCTTTTTCCTTAATCACAAATTATAATTTGTACTTTAAGACTAGAAAGAATTTATTTAACAATATTTGAAAAAACAAATCCGAATGTAACATAAACGGGTCTTTTTTCGCGTATAAAATAGGTGAAATTATGAACTACCTTTTACCCGACGTTTCAACTGCGTTGCAGCAGCCGTGGTCACGGGACAACTGGAGAGGCGAGCTACTTTATTTTTCCTCGACAGTTTGTAGGGTAGATTGATCTACACCGATGTTTGTCCGACACACAACACTCACTATATCGCGAGACGAATGTGAAGATATGTTAGGTAGTTTGCACTTATTAATCACTGGAATCCACGCTGATGATAGATTAAATCCGTCTCCTCTATTGAAATTTCTGTGTTTTTTGATTTCAATAGCTTCGCGCACTAACCGTTTGTAGTAGTGGCGGTCCTGAGATAGGATTATAGGTTGGTGAAGCTCAATCCAGTGATTAGTACCTGCTTCTAGGAGATGTTCAGCGATGGCAGATTTGTTTATCTGTCCTTTCCTGACTGCAGTTATGTGCTCCTTAACCCTTTCAGCAATCGATCGCTTGGTTTGGCCGATGTAAGCGCTCCCACAGCTACAGTTTATTTTGTAAACTCCCGCTGATTGCAAGGGAATAATGTCCTTTGGTGTACGCAATTGACTCGATAACTTACAGTGCGGAATGTATACAGTCTTCATGGAGTATTTACTAAGTACTGTTCCAATTTTGTCCGTCACTCCTCGTATATATGGCAGGAAAGCCGGTTGTCTATTGACTTCAGGATATCTTTCCCTTTGCGTTCGCCGCTGAAGCCTACGACCAGTTTTGTACCCATTTCGTTTAAGTACCTCCTGAACATTATGCAGTTCCTGTTGTAGATGTTCAGGGTCACAAATATCAATGGCTCTGGTAGTCAATGAAGTTATGACTGACTGTAGGTGACGCGGATGGTGGTGCGATGAGGCGTGCAGGTACTTATTTGTGTGTGTCGGTTTTCGGTAGACGGTATGGCCAAGGGTGCCGTCAGGTTTCGCCATCAACTTCACGTCAAGAAAAGAAATTGATCTGTCAGTCTCCACCTCACATGTGAATTTAATTTTTAGGTGAAGAGAATTAAGGTGGTTCAGATATTGCTCCACTTGAGGCATTCCTCCGGATATGATGCAGAAGATATCGTCTACGTACCGCTTCCAAAACCTTACTTTAAAAGGCCCAGTTCTTAGTGCCCATTCTTCAAAATACTCCATCCAGATATTAGCCATAACAGGTGCCAATGGGCTGCCCATTGCAACGCCATCTATCTGTAGGTAGTATTGGTTCTGGTATAAGAAGTAGTTACCCTCTATGCATGATTTTAGCAGAGCAACATAGTGTCCTGACATACCATTTTCCCTCAGTTTTTGTTCGATCAGATGTATACAATCTTTCACTGGAATATTGGTGAAAAGAGACTCAACATCATAACTGACCATTATGTCCTCAGCTTCCAGTTTAAAATTGCCGATCGTGGCTACAAAATGACGAGAATCCTTTACATATGTAGAAGTCTTACCTAATAGCGGCTGCAATACAGAAGCTATGTGTTTTGCTAAGTCATACGTCGGTGAGTTAATTTGACTCACAATAGGACGCAGTGGCACATCGGCTTTGTGTACTTTAGGTAGGCCGTATACTTTAGGTGGTTGCACATTTTTAGGCTTAAATAACTTATCGAACTCTCTGTCATCGAAAATATCCTGGTAGTCCTTGATTAATTTTCTTACCTTACGTGTAATTCGAGCAGTAGGATTGTACGACACTGCCTTATAAGTACTGGTATCCTCAAGCATATCCTTCATTTTAGCATGATATTCAGAAACATCCATTATTACAGTAGCGTTGCCCTTGTCCGCCCTAAGTACGAGGATGTCCTTATTCTGCCTTAGACGTGCTAGGGCCTCTCGCTCCTCCATCGTAATGTTGTTCTTTGGGACGTTTTTCTTACGCAATATTACGGCGACGTCCTGTCTTATAACTTCCGCGTCATTCAATGGCATTTTATTGCGCAGTAAACACTCTTCTACACTGCTGATTATGTCCTCGAAAGGAATTCGCTTGGGTGTCAAGGCAAAATTTAGTCCCTTACCTAAAATGCTGGTTGTGGCTTGATCCAGAGTTTCCTTTGAGAGGTTAATGACTGTTTGATGAATGAATGTTTGATGGAGTATTTTGAAGAATGGGCACTAAGAACTGGGCCTTTTAAAGTAAGGTTTTGGAAGCGGTACGTAGACGATATCTTCTGCATCATATCCGGAGGAATGCCTCAAGTGGAGCAATATCTGAACCACCTTAATTCTCTTCACCTAAAAATTAAATTCACATGTGAGGTGGAGACTGACAGATCAATTTCTTTTCTTGACGTGAAGTTGATGGCGAAACCTGACGGCACCCTTGGCCATACCGTCTACCGAAAACCGACACACACAAATAAGTACCTGCACGCCTCATCGCACCACCATCCGCGTCACCTACAGTCAGTCATAACTTCATTGACTACCAGAGCCATTGATATTTGTGACCCTGAACATCTACAACAGGAACTGCATAATGTTCAGGAGGTACTGAAACGAAATGGGTACAAAACTGGTCGTAGGCTTCAGCGGCGAACGCAAAGGGAAAGATATCCTGAAGTCAATAGACAACCGGCTTTCCTGCCATATATACGAGGAGTGACGGACAAAATTGGAACAGTACTTAGTAAATACTCCATGAAGACTGTATACATTCCGCACTGTAAGTTATCGAGTCAATTGCGTACACCAAAGGACATTATTCCCTTGCAATCAGCGGGAGTTTACAAAATAAACTGTAGCTGTGGGAGCGCTTACATCGGCCAAACCAAGCGATCGATTGCTGAAAGGGTTAAGGAGCACATAACTGCAGTCAGGAAAGGACAGATAAACAAATCTGCCATCGCTGAACATCTCCTAGAAGCAGGTACTAATCACTGGATTGAGCTTCACCAACCTATAATCCTATCTCAGGACCGCCACTACTACAAACGGTTAGTGCGCGAAGCTATTGAAATCAAAAAACACAGAAATTTCAATAGAGGAGACGGATTTAATCTATCATCAGCGTGGAATCCAGTGATTAATAAGTGCAAACTACCTAACATATCTTCACATTCGTCTCGCGATATAGTGAGTGTTGTGTGTCGGACAAACATCGGTGTAGATCAATCTACCCTACAAACTGTCGAGGAAAAATAAAGTAGCTCGCCTCTCCAGTTGTCCCGTGACCACGGCTGCTGCAACGCAGTTGAAACGTCGGGTAAAAGGTAGTTCATAATTTCACCTATTTTATACGCGAAAAAAGACCCGTTTATGTTACTTTAAATATGTGTACAATTCGCGAATCTTTAAAAGTTACAAATCCGAATGTATTATTTAGGCTAAAAGCCTTTTCCTTAGAATTGATGTCACAAAAGATTCTCCAAAATGGGTCCACCATTTTGGAGAATCTTTCTTGTTTTATAGACTTAAAAATTTATTTACATTTTATATTGCATTATACCGTGACCTGAACCAAAAACTAGCTTTATTATTTCTGGCCATGGAGCTGCGGCCAGTTTGACATAAATTGATAACAATCACCAAACATATTTGATCTATATTTTAGCACTTGACATGCTCAGCTACTTCAAAGAACAAATTATTTATGAAATGTGGAAAAAGATAACTTTAGTGCGAGCGGGAATCAAAAATGCGTCCCTTCCAATCCAGGGAAGTACTCTAACCACTAAGCCATCGCATTGACCAACGGACATTCCCAATGTCCACATCATATTTGTCTTTACAACGTTAGAGCACTTCGCGAGCTACGTTACGAGCGACGTTAGAGCTATAGCTGCAAACAGTCAGCAACGTTAAAAATCATTCCATGTAACATTCATGCATTCAGAAATGGGTTGATGACACTAATCAGTGCGTCACCACATTGTGAAATGTGTATGTAAATGATAAAAAAGAATATAATCAAGAACTGTCAAACCTTTAATGGTTATTAAAATTTACAGTCTCCCAATAACTGTCTGAAATTCAAATCTTTCAACGGCTCTGTACAAAACATGATTAATTCGGGGTGTATCTTAAAAATTTAAGGGTTGTGAAATCATATTTCATATTAAATTGCTTCATATTTCATATCACACAATAGTGGGCCCGGCGGCAATGACTATAGGCGCACACAATAATGTCTCAGAAACAATTAGAAGATTTAGATGAGTTTACAACGAAATTTATTAGTATATTGAATTCGTTTAGCGAAGCTTTTTGTCCTAATGTTTGGGGTTAGATCACCAATGATTTTTTTAGTCTATAGATAGCTGGTTTTTCGGCCGTGTCTTCAAAATATGTACAGACATAAATTAAATATATATTGAGTATATAAACTCGCTCTCCACATCTGCGAGTACTTCTTGGTCCTTCTGCGCTGATATCCCGGCCGTGATTTCTATCCATCCATCCATCCATCAGTCTTTCATCGTCCACTGCTGGACATAGGCCTCCCCAAAATGGGGGTTTTATCATAATCACCACGCTTGGCAGGTGGGTTGGCGATCGCAGTGGATGTTTTTAGTACACAGAGGAACGCTGCTTCTCGGTTCCCCGGTAATCCCTTAGTCGGCTTTTACGACTCCCATAGGAAGAGACGGGGTGGAGCTATTCTTGGTGCCCGCCCTACACGGCGGATGATTGTGTTTTCTATATACTTTATCAAAGGATAAGAAATCTGATTTGTTATAAGTGACTTACAGTCAAGTTTTTAGTAAAGCTCCATCTATATTTTAGGTATAGCACTGCAGTTTAAATTTAATGACGTCAGATGGCGCTTATTTGATTATTGGTTATTTGTTCAGTTCTTAAGGGTCTTAGTTTTTTTTTACCACGCTGCACTAAGGAATAATCCTTGTATCTCGGGGGACTTTACAAACATACAATTTCATGGACACGAAGTACACCCAGACTCAGAACAATCATTTGTGGATCACACAAAGAGTTGTCCTATTTGGAAATCGAACCCACAAAACTCGGGCGGAAGGCCGGTATCTAAACCACTCCGCCATCTGTGTAGTAAATTTTATGTTGCTATGTCTAGTTATATTAAACTAGTTTACCCGTGCGGAATTTCTCGTCCATTAAAGGACCTCGAGATACCTCTAGGTGATTTTAAATCTTAAATTTAAGAGAAGCGGTAGTTACATTTTCGACCGTGTGTTTATTTTTTCATCATTAGCCGATACAATAAGCTTTAAAATGAGGGCTACATCTTCCTATTTTATAAAGGAATAAGAAAGATCTCGATGACAGAAAAACAGGCTAGAACAATAATATACAAGATAGCCAGTATAACCTTTCTCAAAAGATTGTACTTATGAAAAACAAAAAAACAACGGTTTTTCAGTACCTACTCTTAGTATAGTCCATAAGCGGCGTTTACTACTTACCATCAGGTGGGTCGCGCCTCTTCTGCCACCATAACTAATAAAAAATAAAAATAAATTGCACGCAGACGCCGTCGCGGTCTACCGCCAGTAAATCATAAAATTCATGATTAGTTTTATAGGTGACGTTAATTTATCTCGAGCAGAAAGTATTAGCAATATTCTTAAGTGTATACTCGAACGTCTAAGTAAAATATAATGAAAATGCTCCTAAAGGTCATAGAAAATCTCAGCCTATCAATCATGATAAAACAAGATGGATACTCTGGCGAGATTATCTACACAGCTGCGCTCGAATGGAACTTATAGTTAAGTACAAGTTGGAAGAATTACTCGCTGTCTAGGAAATTCCCCAACATATCGTACAAGACAAGTGATACTTTGTCTACGTGGACCCTACAATTGGTCCACTACAATGTATTTACTTCACTCTACGATACATTCAATATCTCGAAACTAAAATAGTTATACCACAGATACTTAATTTTTTTTCCGGGATAAAAAGTATCCTATGTATTAATCCAGGTAATAAACTATCTATATGTAAAATATTACGTAAAGCTGTTAAGCCATTTTTGAATGATTAAGAAACAGATATTCAACCCAAAGTGAAAAATGTGAAATCGAAAATAACAGTCACGAGCAGGATTTGAACCTGAATCTCCTGGATACCGTCCAGATGCTTTGCCGATTCAGCATTTTGTGTTTAATGTATAGTGCTAAACATGTCAAATGCAAAAAATATATATAAAAATATCTAAATAGATATTTAACCGTTCAAACATTTGTATGTTTTCTGCGTATCACGGAAGAACTACTGGAAATGTTTCAATTAAATTTTCTAATATTTTGATCTGTATTTTAGATTGCACTTGAAATACTCAGCTACTTTAAAGAATAATTAACCGGATTAGAAGGGACGCAGGTTCGAGTCCCGCTCGCAGTAAAATTATCTTTTTTCGCATTTACACAAATAATTTGTTCTTTAAATTTTCTAAAATAACACAAAGTGTTGGAATTGGCAAAGCATCTGGCACCTGTATTCCAGGATATTCAAGTTCAAATCCTGCTTGTAACTGTTATTTTTGATTAAACATTTTCACACTGTGTGGTAATTTATGTGGCTAAGCATGTCAAATGCTAAAAAATATATAAAAAAATCTAAGTTTTAATTCTTAGACACTTGGCCCTTATTTAAAATAATGCGAAATCTTATTTTAACATAGGGTTATTAAAGTAAGACACAACGATTTTTATAATCACTACCTATGCGTTCAGTGATATGTGTTTTCAGTTAATATAATAGCAACGCAGACAAAGTCAGCTAGTTTATAATATTAAAAAGCATAGAGAACGATTCTGGAATTCCAACCCTTTCTGGAGACAATCATAAATTACGTCACATTAAATTTCACTTTTATGGACCGCCTCTGTGGTCACGCTATGTATTATGAAAGTAAATATTACGTCACAAAACCCCGCTTTTAGAAATTGCGCAATTAATAAAATGAGGTAAACATTAAACGGCAAAATTTGACATTATAAAGTCATAAGTAAAACCTACAGTATAAAATACTTTGGAAAATCCAAAACTGCACGCCTCATAATCTTTATTTTTCACAATAAAATTGATTATTTAATAAGTATCTAATAATGTATTGGTCTTACTAAGTAGTTTTCAATAAATCACATAGATAGCGCTAATTTCAAAAAGTACTAATGTGGGTTTCATTTCTTATACGTCATCTAGCAGTAATTTTAAGAAGTACTTCTATATTGGTCTATAGAAATAGTTCTCATGAAAGGTATAGCGCTGCTTTTAGTGATGAGTCGAGTATTCAGTATTTTTTATTTAATAACAATTACACCACATCGAATCAGACCGTGAAAAGTAATAGGACCCTATTCGTAGTTATACTCAAGTTAAAAAGACAAAAAAGACTCGATTAGTCAAGTATTTTGGTTGTTATAGTGTTAACATACATTACCTACAACAAACGGACGTCCAAGACAGAACATTTTTAAACAGTTTTTTAACTAGTTTTAATAACAAAACTGGCATAAGAAATATCATGCGTGTCAAAAATAGTGCTTTTTCTTGATATGTGTGTGTATATATTGTTTTACAAGTGCAATATATTTAGATATTTTTATATATATTTTTAGCATTTGACATGCTTAGCGTCACCCAAAGACGTTAAGTATGATGTGTTATCGAAATTAGCAGTCAGGAGCAATTGTCAGGATGGCTGAATTGGTAAAGCATCTGGACGGTATCCAGAAGATGCAGGTTCAAATCCTGCTCCTGACTGTTATTTTCGATTTCACATTTTTCACTTTGTGTTTAAAGTGCAATATATGATAAATAGAGACATTTTAAGTTTGAAAAACCAGTTGTTATGTGTAAAACGAGAATAGTACCCACCTCAACGATTCGCTTATGAGGCGTGCAATAGTACAGGCTGGAACCCAAGACTTCACAAGTCATCGGGAAAACCTCTAAAGCTTGCAGGTTTCTTTACAATTATTTCTTCACCGGGCAGTAGTAATTTGTAAACAAATATAATTATTTCGAAAAATCTCGAAATGTCAGAGGAAGGTATGTGTCGTATAAACGCCTTGGAATGGGGATCGAACTTGATACCACTGTCTTTGCAGCCCTTGATTTTATCATATTATATCTATCACATTAATAAAAATAATAAATAATGTATGCATTATTAAACATGTGTATATATAATAATTAGGCAAGCCCCGCAAGTTTGTCCGTATGGTGACGGACTAAGAATACTAGTGTCACCACCCCATCCTTTGCTGTGCGTGTCGTATAAGGCGACTAAGGAAAGTAAGCAATTATCACCCATTGCATTAATGGTGGTAGGGCTGGGTACTAAGTGAGAGTACTCACTTGCTATCGAGCCCAAACGGGTCGGTACCACCGTCTCCTGTGTGACCGGTCATGAAACACGTCAGTGTGTTTTGGCTGTAGCAGAAGATAGCCGTTTATTCTTTCATCTCACATCTGAGAAATGAAATGGTGCGTAGCGGCTTGACTATACTTTCGGTATAGTTGAGTCCATGAGCGACGTTTACCACTTACCATCAGGTAGATCGTGGCTCGTCTACTATCAAAAGCAATAAAAAAAAGCCCGCATCTTCACTCACCGCCCACCGTGTGGGGCAGGCTTTAGAATTGTCCCACCCCTTTCCACCCATGGGAGTCGTAAGAGTCGACTGAGGGAATACCGGGGGAGTGGGCAGCAGCGCTCCCTCGAGTATTAACAACATCCACTGCGATCGCCAACCCGCCTGCCAAGCGTGGCTATTATGGCACTATCCCCCCATATGAGCGCACAGGACCGCTCGTTGTGGCGTTCACTTGGGGAGGCCTATGTCCAGCAGTGGACCTCGAAACGCTGATGGATGGATGAATCTTCACTCACTCGAAATTAAATTTTTACGAGTAACCTTGTTGGGTTTTATGATGATTAATTGAAGTAACTTTGAGGATATTTCATTTTGGCTATAAAATTCTTGTCACCAATCTTTACTTCTTCTTTCCCCTAAAGGAGAAGGCAAAGGATATTAAAAAATGGAGCCTTTTATCGGAAGATTCATGCTTATACCGAAATTAAAACCCAATTTCATACAAATTGGTTGAGTTGTCTTACAGTGAAAACCTAACATAATAAAGGCCATTTATATTATTAGATTTATTAGTATGAAGTTAACTTAAACATAAAGGACAATGTAATTTTTCGCCCTGTACGATAGTAGCAACGGGGCTATGATAATTATTAGTATTTTTTATAAAACAAATTGCATATTTCCATTTAACACGGACTAGCTCCATGTCATAATAAAGAAAATGTATTAGAAGGGAATATTTATAGGTACATCCGATGCACTACCATGTTTACCTGAAGTCAATACAATCGTTTTTGATTTTTTTTAAAAGCATTGTTAGGTTATTTTTAAATCTGAATTACACTTTTGGAATTGATTTAGAAATTGTGTGTAAAATGTCACAATGAAAAATCAAATTCAAATATTATAAGTTACATTATAATAACTCTAGACAAAAAACAAAAGTTTTGTTTTATTATAAGCTTTTTGATCTCACAATTGGTTTTGTGAAATAATAAAGTAATCTAATCTTTATTGTAGGTATATAGAAAATTAATCGTTAAAATATTTTTTGCAACACGTAAAAAATTAATAGAGCCCCATCTAGTGTTGGAAATACGCTACTCTAGTATTATAATCCAACTGAATTGAAAACTATTACAAGAGGTAGTGAAACACCAATCTACTGTCATACGTAAAGTCCAGCTTGTCCGCTATTAAATGATAATTCTATGGGTATTCAGTAATATGTTTTAATACAACATATGATCTAGTTTCGAGGTTCTTTCAGGGCAAACTATGTATGGACGCAGAGCAATGTCTTTTACAAACTAAAGAGAACTCAAGCCCAGTTGGCGTCTTTCTCTTTCTTCTCTTTTTCTCTCTTGCGCCTTCTATATACATCACTCACCTTCGATTTGCAGATAATATCGTGGTCATGGCAGAATTGTTGGAGGATCTTGGTACCATGCTCAACAACCTCAGCAGTGTTTTGCGACTTGTGGGTCTAAAAATCAACATGGACAAGACGAAAGTCATGCACAATAACCATGTTATTTCAGCACCGATCCTAGTCGGAATTGCGACTCTCGAAGTTGTCAACCACTATGTATACATGCGACAAACTGTCCAGTTTCATTTCACAGAAATAAAATGAAAGAATAAACGGCTATCTCCTGCTACAACCAAAACGCAACGATGTGCTTCATGGCCGGTCACACGGGATAAATGGTGGTACCAACCCGCTCGGGCCCGATACTAAGTGAGTACTCCCACTTGGTACCCAGCCCTACCACCTATCATGCAATGGATGCTAAATGCTTACTTCCTTTAGTCGCCTCATACTGCACCCGTGGGAATGAATGGGGTGGTGACAATTGTATTCTTAGTCCGTCACCACACGGACACAAGGAATAAACCTTAAAATACATTTGACTTTCACAGAATACACCCAAGTCAAAGCAGCTATATTTGCTTCATAATTTGAACTCACAACATTCACTACGAGAGCTCGTTATCTAAAACGCTACGCTATCTGTGCAGTAATATTCAATATTGAGTTATATCAACAGGAAATTATTTCACACCCCTTAGTATTGTTAATTTAGTACCAAAATGAAATAGACGGTGTTATGCACAAAATATTCAATTAAATAAAGCAAAATGTTGACAGTGTAACAGCAACATTTTTAATAGTCCTTGCCTTGATATAAATGTGTACTATTACAAAGCTGTGTCTGTACATTTAATATATTTGATAAAACAATACTGTGTTAGGCTTATTTATTTATAACATTAGCATCTCTGAAAATAACTACCGACAGACCAGCTAAATAATGTCTTGTAGTTCAAGTAGCCCGCCAGTACAGGTGGAGAGACGGAACACTGCGGGTTTATTTAGTGGGTGAGAGCCCTTTGTCTGTTTATTTCTTCGCAATTCACGCAAAAACTACTGAGCTGATAGTGATGAAACATTTTTGTTGGATAGCCTTAGTCTTAAAAACTGGTAAGTATACGTTTTATTCCTCCACTATAATGAAAATCTGAGATATAACCTAAAAATTAGCTTTACTACGGCGGAACTGCAGGCTTATTATGATATGAAATGACACTACCGCAGTTTCTCTCAAGAATCGGTAGCGTTCAGAGATAGAATTTAGAGGTACAAGTGCATGAGTTACACATAGGTTAACGCTTATGAAATTATTGGAACCATGTTTATTTGGATCATAATTCTAAACGCTTTGCCAAGTGAGCTATCTTAGCAGTATTCAAAACTTTGGAAAACAAAATTGTATTAAAAGTAAAATAATATAATTGGAATTAAGACATTAAAAATATTTTCGAGCATGTAATGCTAGGTTTTCTATTGATTACCACCGAAGGAATGTAACACAGTTCCAGTGGCCCGCCAATAAAGGCGGAGAGACAGCACACGGCGGGTTTCTTTAGTGGGCGCAGGCCCCACACTACCCTGTTCGTTGCCCCGAACAACGGGGTATGCGGTTAGGAACCCGCTTTAACAAAAAAAAAAGTTTTCTATTGATTATTTTATAAGACATAACAATTTAAAAACCTCTCAGGAAAAGATTACCCATTGATCATTTATACAAAAACAGAATAGGAAAATAATTGTATATCTAATTCACTTTTGCATAACAACGACCAATTAATAATAAATACGTGTTTATCCGTATTATAGACATTAGAAATCAAAAACAAACAGAAATGGCGGATAAATCGATATTACTCGGAATTATTGGTAGCGATAAAGCGGATATCAGTGATTGCCGACCCGTCCCAATATCCGGTTAATACTACTTTTACCCGCTTCTGTGTAGGTATTAGGCCTAGAAGCGATGTTACTATGCTATTTTATTTGTACGTGTTTGAAGGTGAACAAATTATAAGGGACTTAGGACTGTCTAGTTACAAGTATCATAGCATCACGCCTGTATTCCCCGAAGGGGTAGGCAGAGGTGTAAGTATCACATACGTGAAATTAAATGATTAGCAGCGGCTTGGCAGTAATCTTAGTACAGTTGAGTACATGAACAGCACTTACCAATTACCATCAGGTTGATTGTGGCTCTTCTGCCACCATTTAGTACCCAACCCAACCATCAGTAATGAAATGGGTGACAATTATTTGCTTTCCTTAGTCGCCTTGTACAACACCCGGGATGTGGTGGTGAGATTTGTATTCTTCACCTGTCATCACGAATGCTTATTTTTGTTAATGTAAAAAGGTAATTTCGAACTGCCTTGGTGGTGTAGCGGTAGTGTATGCGACTGCTAATCATGAGGTCTCGGGTTCAATCCCCGGTACGAGCAAAGTTATTGAGCTTTTTCCTAAAAAAGAAAAATTCTCAGTAGCAGCCCGGAGTTTGAAAATGTGCCCGGTAGACGTCAATAGGCTCGCCCCCTATTACGTGGGACTTAAACATAGCTAGCGAGTTGTGGGTGTATAATACACCTCTGCCTACCCCTTCGGGGAATACAGGCGTGATGATATGATGCTATGATATGATAATTACGAACATGTTAGTGTGGTACCCTCAACCACAAAATAAATCCGCCGTGTGCCCACTAGAACTGGTACACATTACCTTCAGTGGTCAGTCACTACGACTACCTATAAAAAAACGCCGATATTCTATGTACCAGTGATCTACCAGTAAGGCTATATCGCCAAGAAATCTGTACTGACCTGACTGCCTGAGTTTTTCATCTATCGATTCATCAGCCTACCGACGTCCACTGTTGAACATAGGCAAGAGAGAGCGTCGCAACGAGTGGTTTTGTACCGCCTACATCAGCTCCCTGATTGCTATCTGTGATAAGGAATACGATAATTACTATTGTCCTTTGTAAACACACGGTACAAAAGTATGTCAAGGGCATACTATTCTTTTTACTGCCACTTAACGCCAAGAAGCACGTCAAGGTCAGATAGTTATCGTTCCATCATTTCGTAAATTAATTAAAACTTTAACTACAAACTAATGTGTACTTATTGTAGTATTACCTACAAGTAGCCGCAAACGCCCTTATTACGATACAACAGAAGGTATTTTGCGTTGTTTTTTTATTTGCTGACCCTATCAACCCTACATTGACATACGGAACAGAGACGTGGTCTCTGAATGTTGGCCTCATATCAAGGCTCAAAGTCGCTCAGCGGGCCATGGAGCGGGCTATGCTTGGTATTTCCCTAAGTGATCGAATCCGTAATACGGAGATCCGTAGGAGAACGAGAGTGACCGACATAGCCCGCCGGGTTGCCATGCTGAAGTGGCAATGGGCAGGCCACATCGCTCGACGAACCGATAACCGTTGGGGACGAAAGGTTCTCGAGTGGCGACCACGTATCGGACGGCGCAGCGTAGGACGGCCCCCCACCAGATGGACCGATGATCTGGTCAAAGCTTCGGGGAGCCGTTGGATGCGGTCGGCACAGGACCGCTCGTTGTGGCGTTCTCTTGGGGAGGCCTATGTCCAGCAGTGGACGTTAAAAGGCTGATGGATGGATGATGGATGATCAACCCTAAAACCCCTCCTCATCCTATTCTTATTAACGTTTCTCTGCAACTCCTATCCCTTTACTGAAGCCGATAAGTGAGTTATGCCTCTGGTGTTGCTGGCATCTATAAATCACGATAACCGCTTACCATCAGGTAGGCCGTGTGCATTTTTGCTTCCCTCTTAGTATGAAAAAAATTACTTACCTGTTCCTCATTAATGATTTGTCAGAATATAAAAATAATTATCACTGCGGTTACTAGCTGCGGTAGCTTAATGGTAGAGCGTACAGGACAGTGATACATATGATGCACGTTTAAACCTGCAGTTACCTTTTTCTATATTTTTTTCAGTTACGGTGGCAGACGAGCTACGGACCGCCTGATGGTAAGTGGTAACTACTGCTCAACAATACTGATAATGCTGTCAAGCCGCTGCTTACCATTTCATGTCACAATGTTTTATGATAAGTTACACGGAAAACGATGGTACCAACCAGCTCGGGTACGATACCAAGTCCAACCCCCAGTAATGCAATAAATTATAATAGTTTACTTCCCTTAGCAGCTTAGCATGAAACCCACAGGAAATAATGGTGAAGTGACACTAGTATTCTTAATCCGTCACCAATAGACGGCTTATATAGCTCGACTAGCTAGTGCCAGCAGCTTTACAGGTTTGTTGAAAACGTAAAAAGTTTAAGCGATAAAGGAGGAGAGCTAATTACCCATACATTGTTTTGAAATAATATCGAACTTGATTAGAAATATTATCGATTTTGACCAAATAGTTATAAAGATTATTTTATTAAATAGGTATATTAATGTTCTTACGAAATCATTGAAGAAATAATTACCTAATATTGTTTTATATATAATAACAGTACCAAAATTTTAATGTTGTCAATTCAGCGTAGTGCTTTTATTCTCTTTGGTTGTCAACAGATAATAATCATCCACCAATCACTATTATCGGAAGGTATCAATTCAAATTAATAGTTATTAAAACTATAATATTTTTACTATTTTAGAATGGATATTTAAGAAGGAGAGCCCATCACTCACCCACGGGTTGTCAATTCCGGTTATCTTTGGACAGAATAACCTAAGATTGCTAGTCCGCACTCCCACATATAGAGGAGAATGTGATAATAGCAAAGTAGCATGCACGATAATGACAAAAAACTCACCAACGCGACACAACCATGCGATACGGTAGAACTCTCAGAACCACAATATTGCAATATTCCGCAAAAATCCCAACATAAATTCGACACGTGTTTCGCCTCTAAACGAGGCATTCTCAAGAAAGCTCGGCAACAAATGAGCCATGAGATTTGAATGATGAAATGAGCATGAGTGTATATAAGATATGGATTTCAACGCATAATATATAACCTTAATTTCTCTAAACTCTCACCCGATATCTCAATGATATTATTATTTAAAGACCCTGAGTACATTTACAATGTTCTACAGTTAATTTGGTTAAGACGCAACAATAGCCAAACTCTCATAGAAAAATCGGCATTCTCCTTTACATGATTGTGTCTATCTACAAAGAATAAAAACTTTCGTGCCTTGCTCCCTTTCAAAAATACTTTCTTAGCGGATGCTTACGTTATAAAATAAACATATATTCCAAATTTGAGATGTGTAGTCTTAATAGTTTCAGCGTTGATCGTCATTCAGGTCAAGCGATATCATCTATTAATCTTTTCGGGGATTAGTAAAGAAGAGTTACCTTTTTCAACACTTATGTTATTAATAATCTAGTGCTTCATTTATCAAAATTTCATCCAAATGCGTTCAATGGTTTAGGCATGATTCAGGGACAAACATCTAATTATCATCAGAAACATTTTACAATATGACTCATATTATGCCTACTACAACTTCCTAGTTAGATCTACAATTAAAATTTCTCCTCGCAACACTTGTTGTATATAATTTAAATAAACAGACGTACATTAACATCAATTTAAATAAAATATGCTAATATTTATAATGTGACTTTAACATATGGGTACTCGGGTGAGAGATAGAGCCTTATCTACACTTAACACATTTTATAGACTCGCTTATTTTTTATTATAAATACAAGTTTAATTAAGACAACATTTTGTTCGCAGTTGTAAGTCAGATTGTTGAGATAGCGTCTGTTCTGGTAAAATATATAATACAACTAACGACCTATCCGGCTTCACTTGGGTACAATTTACTAAATATAAGCAAATTGATGGAATCGTTTTGATAAAAAGTTATAAAAGATTGACTATGAGACAATAGAGCGTACCCTACTATAGCACACTAATCCCCGATTGACGATTTCTGCCAATTCAGGAGGATTTTTCTATAAATGGCTTAAACTATAGACTTATCTATAGGCCTCGGTGGTGCAACGGTAGTGTGAGTGACTGCTGATCACGAGGTCTCGGACTAGATCAGATCCCGTGTTGGGCAGCGTTATTGAGCTCTTTAGTATAGAGAAAAATTCTCAGTAGCAGCCCGGAATTTGGAAATGTGTCCGGTAGACGGCAATAGGCTCACCCCTTATTATGTGGGACGTAAATATAGTTGGCGAAACCTATATAAACTATTTGCCTACCCCTTCGGGGATACAGGCGTAACGCTATGTTATCTATAAATGGCTTAAAACCTCGCTGCATTTTTTATATTTTTTTATATCACAATACCACTGTTATTGTGTATGCCTGTATCCTATGGTACTTTACAAAAATATAATTTAGATTTCACAAGGTACACTCTGAGAGAGCAACATTTTGTGGGTCACACAAAGAATTGTCCTGCGTAGGTATCAAACTCAGGACACTCGGTGATTGAGGTATTTGTGTAGAGTTACTGCAATACTATGCAATTTGTGTAGAGTTACTAATTTTGATACTTATTTAGAAAACTCGACTTATAGGTACTAAAAATGCTTTTTTAAATTATATGCGTATTTAAACATAAATTATATTTGGCAATTTAAACATAAATTATGGTTGCTCATTAATGAGCAACCATGTACTAAGCGCCAAAATCTCTAAAGTATTTCACCCACTTTTAAAATCTGCTATATTCATTTCGTCAGCTCGAGTCTCTGTGGCATGTAGCCCTCTCTTTCTTTGAAAGACTTTTACCCATTAGAGGGATAGTAATGTTTTGAAAAAAAAAACATCTATTCACCGTAAAGAACCTTCGCATCAAAGACATAAAAGAGCTCACAATATCAATCTCCCCTTTTCAGTACCGAAAAAGCGATCGAAAGTAAAATAGCTCTTAATCTTCGTATATCGAAGGGATCACACATTACATGCTGAGTCGTAGGGCAGAAGGGACCGACTTATTAATATCGCCACCCTTCCATAGAAATGTCAGCATCATTATTGAAGGCCGTGAATACGTGTCGCTTGACTCTGTTCAAATTAGGATACTATTATACAATATAAATTTTTAATATAAATTTTAATTTGTTATTCATTCATCCATCCATCCTTTAAACTTTTTTGACGTCCACTGCTGGACGGCCTTTTTAAGAGAGCGTTAAAACGAGCAGTCATGAATGTGTTGACTACATCCAATTTATCATAAAACATTCGTTCGTGAACATAAAATTAATTTTAATTTATTTTTAGGAATTATGTGCTTTGATACTTTTTAGTGGATGAATTTGTATATCCAGTGGATGAATTTGTATATCTTGTATATCATCGATGTGGATTCAGTCGGGATGGAAGGTACACCACTGATGTAGAAAGAAGAGTGAATGCGGGAAATAGAGTGAACGGAGCATTGGGACAACTTCTAGGCAGCCACCACCTCAGCCAGAAGGCACGTGTCGCAATACAAAACGCAGTGCTTGTCCCAACGTTATTATATGGAAGCGAGAGTTGGGTATGTAAAAAGGAGCATGAGAGTAAAATCAATGCGGTCGAAATGCCATCTCTGCGGAGAATCTGTGGAGTGAGGCTGACTGACCGCATTCGTAACAATGACGTAAGAGAGCGAGTAGGTATGAAAGAGAGTATTGGTGTAAAGATGCGAAAGGGAATGCTCCGATGGTTCGGACATGTGGAAAGAATGCCGGACGAGCGACTGGCTAAGAAGATATACAATGCGAAAGTGGAAGAATGTAAGTACAGGGGGAGACCGAGACTTACCTACCTAAACCAAATTGGTCATGTATTGAAGGAAGGTGAAGAGAGTTATGAATGTTGAGGAAGCAAGAGATGTATGCAAGAATAGAGCCTCTTGGCACTCTGTTCTCTCTGCCTACCCCGCAAGGGAAATGGCGTGATGATAAGTAAGTAAGTGACACTTTTTAACCTTTACGCTCTGAGGAGCAGCAATAAATATAGATGCTCTCAACTTCTAAACAAGCTGTCGTGCACCATCTCTCCGTATGTACTCAATGGATCACCGTTACTGCGTAGATACTATTTTTTTTCAATATCTATTCTGTCCCACTATTGGGCACGAGTCTCCTCTCATGGTGAGAGTGATTAAGCCATAGTCCACCACGCTGGCCCAATGCCGATTGGTAGACTTCACAAGCCGGCGAGCAAATCATTCATTGAGCAGTGATAAATTGTAAACAAACACACACATCATTCCGAAAAATCTCGAAACATCAGAGGCGTGTGTCATAGATCTAGACATTGGAATGGAAAACAAACTCAATACTCTTGTCTTTGCAGTCCTTCGATTTAATGCTAGGCTATAACTGCTTACCACCGAAGGAATGTAACATAGTTCCAGTGGTCCGCCAATAAAGGCGGAGAGACGGCATACTGCGGGTTTATTTAGTGGGTGAGGGCCCCACACTACCCTGTTTGTTGCCCCGAACAACGGGGTGTGCGGTTAGGTACATTTTTTACCGCCTAAACAAAAAAAAAATGGCTATAACTGCTTCGGTAGTCACTTCAGTAGCTAAAACCCTACGAAAACCCATCTGCCCTGCGTATTATGCAGCGCGATTATCTCTTATTTTGTATACAAGTCTTTGCATTAGGTCTAGATGGGACGCAGATTCAAATCCTGCTCGCAGTAAAGCTTATTTTTTCACAAATAATTTATTATTTAATATAGCTGAGCACGTCACTTGATAAGTACAGATTAAAATATCTTAAAAATATTTTGTTTCATGAACTTTAAGACTCAAAGAATCGTTCTTAATGAGGGCACAAGCAAAACAAACGGAGCCTGTCCATAAACTTTTTTCCAAGTTGCAGGCTACTTCCAGAGATAGTTAGTGTGGTAGTTTGCGTTGTGCAAAGAGTTAAACTCGGAGTGTTCTCGCAGCGACTCCATCTTTGTTTTAGTCTATGAAATATTACATTCGGTTGTTGCTGGAGCACAATTACGTTATAACTTTAGAAATTGATGGTGGAGTATTTATTATTTGTTTAGCTTTTTAATGTTTTTTCATTTATTTTACAATGATAACGTAAAACTGTAACAGAGTAACTGACTGATTGAGATATTAACGCACAGCACCAATTCCTAGGGCTGGAATTATGAAAATCTACATATATGGGTTCTTTTGATAGTATAGGTGAACACCTAATAAAGGATTTTACACAAATCCTATGCAAAATGGAATTACAACAAGTTACAAAAATCACAAATAAGGACATCACTATGATGCTAGTAAAGCCGCGGGAAATGCATTAGTGAACGATTTTTGAGAAAACATTTTTATGGCTATTTAGGCATTTATATACACAAAACTTTTGTCTGTTTGTTCGCACATCACACATGCAACTGCAAAACGACGTCTAGTAAGTACCTCCACTTGGTACGAATATAATCCATCCATCCATCCATCAGCCTTTCAACGTCCACTGCTGGACATAGGCCTCCCCAAGAGAACGCCACAACGAGCGGTCCTGTGCGCTCATACAGGGGAATAGTGCCGTAATCGCCACGCTTGGCAGGCGGGTTGGCGATCGCAGTAGATGTTGTTAATACTCGAGAGAGTGCTGCTGCCCACTCCCCCGGTATTCCCTCAGTCGGCTCTTACGACTCCCATGAGTGGAGAGGGGTGGGACAATTCTACAGCCGGCCCCACACGGCACGAATATAATATATATCAGTAATTCAATATGAACACTAAATTTGGCTCACAAATCCGAGTGTGATAGTGTAAGAAAGCTTAAAAACATTTCAATTTGTGATTGATGCGACCGTTTCTCTAATAGCATCAGCCAGCCAGGACTTTCCGTCCACGATCATAATTATATTTACTATTCAGGTCACCTGGTTAGAACCTTCCAAACACAAGGGGATATTTTTTACAATCCATCAATTAAATGGGTAGTTAATGAATAAACACTATTTCAATTAACTATAACTGCCTCTACGGTGCAGCGGTAGTGTGAGGGACTGCTGATCTTGAGGTCTCAGTTTCGATCCCCGGGTGGGGCAGTGTTATTGAGATTTTTCGTTAAAAGAAAAATTCTCAGTAGCAGCCGGGAGTTTGGTAATGTAGACGGCAATAAGCTCGCCCCTCTTACGTGGAACTTAAACATAGCTGGCGAACCGTGAGTGTGTAATACACCTCTGCCTACCCTTTGGGGAATAACGGCGTGGGTGGTACTATGTTATGTTACTATTTCAATTGACCTTCCTCACAAAGTCAGAGAAGCACACTTCTCGTGATAATCAGGAAGTATTATAGGTATGCATAAACTAGTACGAACTGGAGTTTGTAAGTAATAATAAATTCATTCTAGAACTAATTAAATATTTATGGTTGGACATGAAACATGGTGTATTCATTTATGCAAATATTAACGACTTGTTAAATTTGACTGAACATAAAATTTAATATGCAACAACTTAAAAAGTTTTATAACTATTATATTATACATGTTTTGTGTTTTAAACGTTTATCTTATTAAACGTTAACATAATATTTTTATCTTATAATATTATAAATTCGAAAGTCAGTTTCGCAAAAAAATATCTATCCAGTTACAAATCTAGATCATTAAATGCAGATCAACAGGGAGGGAGTTTTAATCACTTAATAATTTTAATAATTTGTCCTAGTATGATAAATAAATTATCAGAAGCAACATCAGAGGCATCACTTATACATCGCCATCTCCAAAAAAAGGGAAAAGAGGTGGAAAGGAGGGATAATAAGGAGAGGTTATGACGGATACTAAGGTTAGGATAGAGAGAGGGTTTGGTTTCGCTACGCTATCACTGCTGTGCATCCCTGCTATTATATTACGATATTTCGTAAAGGGGTAATACTTTGGTTAAGTCGACTTTTAATTTTTATTGACCAGGTTCTACAAACATGGTATATTCTTCTGGATATTCCCCCTAAAACATCCCGTGGATTGTTATCACGGTCGGTCTATATCCATCCATCCATCAGCCTTTCAATGTCCACTGCTGGACATAGGCCTCCCCAAGAGAACGCCACAACTAGCGGTCCCGTCATGGGGGATAATGCCGTAATCGCCACGCTTGGTAGGCGGGTTGGGGATCGCAGTGGATGTTGTTAATACTCGAGGGAGTGCTGCTGCCCACTCCCCCGGTATTGCCTCAGTCGACTCTTATGACTCCCGTGGGTAGAGAGGGGTGGGACAATTCTAAAGCCGGCCCCACACGGCCTATATGAAAATACCAAATTCAATACTTACAATTACGTACACAGGAACAGTGAATAATATCCACGTGTTAATATTAGTAATAACGGGGCAAATCTGTCACAACGAATGTTACACAATTGTGTTTGTAGTGAGTTAGATGACTCGGTACACTAAGTGAGGAGCCGAAATATTGAAGCCCGCTCATGAAATCTATGATTACTCTTTTATAAGTCTGTACGTTTAAGGTAGGATTTAAAAAAAACTATATTAGGTTATTGAGTTGTCTCTGAACACATCACCTTTATTATTAAACTTTTTATCTGTTTGTCAGTTCATTTTGTCTCATGTTCATCACGCAAAAACTTCTGAACGAATTTTGATGTAATTTTTTTGTTTTATGCCGCTACTATCACAGGAATCAGATACATAACCTAAGAAAGCGCGCGGGTTGCGGGCAAAAACAGTTACTATTACAAAATTGTTACATTTTATTTTTACTTCCATAGCTGTGTCTATAAAAGAGTCTCTTTAAATCTCTGAAATACTATGAATTACTTATTTATTTAGGTATTTAGACCTATGTTCACATGCACCAAAAATTTAAAATAAATAAATAATTTAGAGATATTTGAGAAAAACAAGCTACATATTTTATATTTAGGCATTTCATAACGCAAAACATTTTGTTTTAGAAATCTTGTTTGTTTATTATGATTTTTATGAAAATTTTAGATAGTTCTTTATTGTTACATATTTTATCTCTCCTATATAAGCAGAAACATAAACTACCATAAGCTTTTGCCGGGGACAATGTGAAGACAGACTTTGTAATTTCATCTGACAGAGAACTGGTTTTACATTACTTCATTGATAAAAACTAGTGAGAAAGTGTGTATTTACCACACTTTATTTTGTTAAAAAAAAACAAAACATAGCATCACGCCTGTATTCCCCGAAGGGGTAGGCAGAGGTGTATTATACACCCACGACTCGCCAGCTATGTTTAAGTCCCACGTAATAGGGGGCGAGCCTATTGACGTCTACCGGGCACATTTCCAAACTCCGGGCTGCTACTGAGAATTTTTCCTATTTTTTTTACGAAAAATCTCAATAGCACTGGCCGACCCGGGGATCGAACCCGAGACCTCATCGCTTACACTACCGCTGCACCACAGAGGCAGTTGTTAAGGTGGCAAAATTTGTTCCTAACCTCACACCCCGTAGTTCGGAACAACGAACAGGGTAGTGTGGGGCCTTCACCCACTAAAGAAACCCGCCATGTGCCGTTTCTCCGCCTTTATTGGCGGGACACTGGAACTATGTTACATTCCTTCGGTGGTAGCTAAATCCACCCTTAGTCAAAGGAGAGTAAAAGATGGCCCAACGGCATTCATACTTACAAAACGAAATACAATAGTAGAAATATCTACCATTGATTTACGCTGGTATTCTGTGAGAGGGCAGTACTTTCCCCATGGAACTAACCCGTTCGTACTAGTATTGGCAAAACTCTACAGGTACAGTATCGCCATCTATTATTGTGCCGTGTCACATTATCCCTACAATAGCGTACAGCACACGGTTTACCTAAACTAGCCGTGAGTCACGGGATGCGTCAGCACAGCGAAATAAATACGCTGTATCGTCAATAGGGTTGTCATATCATTATATGAGACTGTTATCTTTTTTTTAATAAACTTAGCGATTCACATTTCGAAAAGTACTACCTATCTTTTTTTGTTTTAAATTACAATTTATTTTATAGGAAAATGTGTGGCATAAAAATCCCTATGGTTACAATGTTTCTTACCGCAGATATAGTTTTAAAACAGACTAGCTTTTGCCCGCTACTTCGTACGCTGTGGAATTAGAAATCAAGTATGTATATTTTTATTTTTGCAACTACAGTTGAGAACTCAATTCAAATTTAACTCTACACAAATTATCTTAGTTCGTGCTACAACAAATTTTTACTATTAAAAAATTGATAATCTACAAAAGAAAGCCCAAAACCTTATGTAACGTTAGGTACCTAAAGGTAATCGACGGAAGGGGGTCTACTGGTGGTCCCCGGAGCTGGCGGACCTCCGTGTGGCCTGTATTCGTGCCCGGAGGTCCTACACCCGCAGCCGACGTCGCCGAATCCGCGACGAAGAGCGGGAGGGCCGGCTGTATGCGGCGTACAGCAGTGCGCGCGCCGCGTTTAAGCTGGCCATCTGTCGCGCCAAGGATGCAAAAAGGCAGGAGATGCTGGAGGGTCTCGAGCGTGACCCCTGGGGACGCCCGTACCTCGCGGCGCTTAACAAGCTCCGCGCCCAGGGCCCCCCTCTTACGGAGACCCTCCAGCAGGACTTCTTCTCTGAGGTGGTTGAGGGACTATTCCCTTCACGGGCGGTGCACATGCCCCCGGTCATGACTCCGGCAGATGACGACCTGGAGGCTGACGATGGGGAGGTACCGTTCGTGACAACGATGGAAGCCCCGCCTCAGGGGACTGTTTGACGCTTGCCTGGTTTCCGGACCGTTCCCTGACTGCTGGAAGGAGGGGAAGCTCGTGCTCCTGCCGAAGCTGGGATGGTCTCCGAATACAGTCACGGCCTTCAGGCCCATCGTGTTGCTGGACGAGGCGGGCAAACTCCTCGAGCGGGTAGTCGCTGCCCGCATCGTCCTGCACATAGGTGCGGTCGGCCCCGACCTGTCCGATGCCCAGTTCGGATTTCGGTCGGTCTACGGTCGACGCCATTCTGCGCTTGAAGGCCGCGGCTGCGGAGGCCGTCATCTCGAGGGAAGTGCTGTTCGCGGTGTCGCTCGGCATCGCCAACGCCTTCAATAGTCTGCCATTCGGCTGCATCAAAGAGGCACACCAGTACCATGGAGTGCCCCTCTACCTAAGGCGGCTGGTGGCAGACTACCTCGACGGCCGCAGCGTCCTCTTCGTGGACCGGGAAGGGGACGTTGTAAGGAGGGCTATGTCGTGCGGCGTCCCACGGGGTTCGGTTCTAGGGCCACTCCTGTGGGACACCGGCTATGACTGGGTCCTCAGTGGCCGGCTCCCCCCCGGGCTGGGCGTAATTTGCTACGCAGATGATACGCTCGTCGCAGCCCGGGGTGAGACCCTCGAGGAGGCGGCAACGCTGGCCACCTCAGGTACCGCGGAGGAGTGCGGAGGAGTCAGGCGGATCGAGGCGCTGGGGCTTAAGGTGGCCCTCGAAAAGTCGGAGGCCCTACTCTTTCATGGGCCCCGACGTGGCCCACCCGCCAGCGCCTCGATAACGGTCAACGGTGTGGGCTTTCCGATCCAGGCTCACATCAAATATCTGGGCCTAGTATTGAATGGACGATGGCACTTTGACGAGCACTTCCGCCGTCTTGCGCCAAAGCTCGTCAGCACAGCGTCCGCCCTCGGGTGGCTGATGCCGAATTTGGGCGGACCGAGTCTCGCGTGTCGACGACTCTACGCGGGGTAGTACGGTCAATGGCACTGTACGGCGCGCCCGTGTGGGTGGAGTCCCTGGCCGCTCGCAATAGGGCACTTCTGTGGCGTCCGCAGAGGGTCGTAGCGATCAGGGCAATACGCGGGTACCGCGCGGTCTCGTGCGATGCAGCCTGCGCGTTGGCCGGAACCCTCCCGTGGGATCTGGAGCCGGAAGTGCTCACCGATGTTTAACGGCAGGCGTCGCGGCGCGGGTGGGGGGCAGCCGCCCCTCGCCGAGCGCAATCGCATCATGGCGGGAAGATGCCCGCCGCGCAACCGTCCTAAAGTGGCGGTCTCGACTGGAGACGCCCCGGGCTGGTCTCTGGACCGTAGGGACGCTCCAGCCAATTTTGGAAGAAAGGGCAGGGCGGCAGTACGGGGTCCTCACCTTCTGGTTGGTGCAGGTTTTTTCGGGGCATGGTTGCTTCGGCAAATACCTGCACACGATTGCTAGGAGGGAGACAATCCTGGGCTGTCACCGTGCGACTGCAGCGAGGACTCGGCGCAGCACACGCTCGAGTCGTGCCCGGCCTGGGATGTGCAGCGCCGGGAACTCGCTGCTGTCATAGGCGTGGATCTGTCGCTGCCGGTCGTTGCGCGAGCGATGGTTGGCAGTGACAGGGTCTGGACCGCCACCTTCTGCAAGGCTGTCATCTCGCGGAAGGAGGCGGCCCCGGGAGGAATCCTCCTTCGCGGACCCGATTCGCCGCCGGCGCGCTGGGCGGCTTGCGCGCGCTTACTTGCGCCTGATGCCGCCCTAGCCGAGGCTGCGGATGGTGGGGTCGGGGAGTACCCTGCCGTCCGCGGAAGCCTACTGCGAAGGTGTGACGCCAAAGTGCGCGGGGCATCGCACATGAGAGGGCCCGAAGGGGCTGCCGCCTGTGGATAGCGGTGAAACGACATGGTACCCGTGATCCGCCGTAGCAAGGGCGGGTGAGGGTGCACGGTGGGTTTTTAGTGGATGAGAGCCCCACACTACCCCGTTGTCTCCCCGGGCAGCGGGGTGTGCGGTAGGACATTTTTACCCAACTAAAAAAAAAAGGTACCTAAAGGTAATAATTTATTTCTTTAAAATCTGCCTTGCCTAACTAGCTAAATAGATATTCATGCAACGTACTGAAGCGTCGGCCTGTAAAGCATTTTTTTTTTATTTTACTGACTGGATAACACCGATCGCTACACACCCCGCACCCGCTGACCGCTGTCAACAGGGACGGACGTACGCCCGCCAGGCGCGCTTCCCCCACATTTTAAGCCTCTGATATAATATATCTTCTAAGATATTAATTCTAATGATATTCTGTAAAGGGCAATTTTGATCTACATGAAATGCACAACGCATCTAATGTAATTAATTGCATAAGGAATAATACTGTATTATTTACACCCGGCACACGGCGGGTTTCTTTAGTGGGTGAGGGCCCCACACTACCCTGTTCGTTGCCCAGAACGATGCGGTTAGGTACATTTTTTCCCGCCTAAAAAAAAAAAAAAAAAAAAGAGACAGCATACGGCGGAATTATTTAGTGGGTGAGGGCCTCACCACACTAACATGTTTGCTGCCCCGAACAACGGGGTGTGCGGTTAGGTAAGTACATTTTTTCCCACCATATCAAAAAAAGGGTCGTGCACTCAGCGATGAGTGACTTCTTTTTTTTTTTTTTATTGCTTTTGGTGGCCCCCACCTAGCCCGCAGTGCGTCCGACCGCCCGCCTCATTCCTACCTATAAACTAATAGGTCAGGCAGGTTTTGAATCGAAAATGAATCGGATGATGGACAAAGAAAAGATTATTGCTTAAAATTCCTGAGCCAAAAATATGTAGAATTTTTACGGCAAAATTATGTCACATAAATAAGTTTAATACTAAATAATTAGTGATCACTAAAATGTATTGATAATTGTTAGTAAATTAATAATTTATTTATTTTACAAGTTAGAAAAAACTTTTTTGATGCTTGAAAATATTTCAACAACCACAAAAGAAATAATTGCCAGCCCTGAAAAATGTCACGCACTGGTACTATCACTCCGCATCTATGTTCTAAACTCGAATATTTTCCTACCTCGTCACTTCCAGATATGGACAACGTAACAAAATAATTCAAATAATAAATAACCTTATTTCCTAAGTCTTACAGTTTAAAAGACTCATTTTATGAATGCAACGCATTCGATTTACAAATTTAAAAATGCGTTCCAAACTGTCATTTTTACTTTTAAATTTGTTGGTTTCGGCGCTTTTCAACTGGGATTTATTATGCTGGCAGCATATAAATTATTATACTAATATTTTTTAGTGACGCATCGATCTATGTAACCGCCTTTGAATAGGCCATTTTTAAATTGGAAGTGTAATACATTTCTTTTTTAATCCACACGTGATGTATTGTATGATGTAATCACTTTGTTTTGTAGATGAGTAATATTTTGTATTTTGTAATAGAATAGTGTTCCTAAGTTGTACTAAAGATTATTTTTAAATTATATGCGTAGTGTTTTATGATAAGATCAAAAGTTCCATGTAGGTTTTCTCATTATTACATACCTGGCTAAAAATACTGCTATTTCATGCATTGTATAGACAAATTAAAGAAAAGTCTTTTAAATTAAGCTTGACTGAGTGTTGTGGGTTCGATTCCCGCACATTACAATGCTTTGTGAGTCTGGGAGTACTTTGAGTTCGTTATTTATTGCAAGTTACGATTTCGTGGAGTTATTAATTGATTACTAATATTCTCTAGAGTCGCGTGTTGTCTTAAAAAACAACAACTTCTTCCAACTTAGCAAAACAACTTAAATCATTTGGCACCACTTGCCAGTAGACTGTTAAATATCATAGGCAGCGGTGGTCATGGTGACAGCAATCAAAATCATGAACAAATCCCTCCCTCAGCATCATACATCCTTAGCGTCTCTCATCGGTAACTTCAGATAATTTTTATTTCACCTAGGGTTTCTTAATGAAAACTGCAGTAAACGAACCATAACGGACAGAAAGTAGTTTTAATTTTCTTTTAAAGTTCCAGTAGTTTTATCTAAAAAAAAAACAACATTCTGTATTAAAGAATAGTCCTTGTGACTTGGACTTTACAAACATACAATTTCAAGGACACAAATAATAACCAATTGTGGATCACACAAAGAGTTTTCCTGTGTGGGAATCGAACTCACAGTACTCGTGCGGGAGGCCGGTATCTAAGCTACTCCGCCATCAGTGCAGTCGTAGTACTACAAAAAAGTAAGACACATCCATGACGTAAAGGTTGACCTTAATGTTCAATAGAGTATCACCTTCTTGCACTACAACCAATAAAAAGACGCTTAAAATGCCAAAGACAATCGTAACTGTCCCATGGATCCTATAGTTTCTCCAATACCACCAAACAACGATAGAGCATAAATCAGCATCATGGTATCATCACTTTTCTGTCTTACATACAAATGACACACAATAGTCCATCAAGTCTGGGAACATGTATCTGTGGCCGTAGAAATGTTCTACGTGGGCAGAAAACCCACGACACTGGTCAGGAGAGGTCCCTTTTTTAAATGCCTGTATTGTCATACGAGCCACGGTCCATCTGATGGTAAATGGTAACCGTCGTCCATGGACTTGACTATACCGAGAGTATTGTCAAGCCGCTGCTCACTAATTCATTTCACAGATATGAAATGAAATAATAAACGGCTATCTCCTGCTACAGCCAAAACGCAACGAAGTGAAGTGAGTACTCCCACTTGGTATCCAGCTCTACCACCAATCATGCAATGGATGATAATTGCTTACTTCCCTTAGTAGCCTCATAGGACACCCGTGGAAAAGAATGGGGTGGTGACACTTAAATTCTTAGTCCGTCACCACACAGATTAAATATCATTATATTAACCTCTAAGCCTATATCCCTCGGTGATCTATCGACTGCAACTGCAGGTCATGATCTAATCCTGGTTCGAATCCTGAGTAAGGTAAAAGTTTATTGGGTATTTGTTTTATACTACATGGGTGGCAAGCAAGCATACGGCTCACCTGATGGTAAGTTAAGTTACAGTAGCCTATATAAGCTAGCAAAACCAGAGCCATGTGGATAGGAATGATATTAAGGAGAGGATACCGAAGGGGCTAAGACCTCCGGCACTCGCACTCACTATACGAAACACAACGGTAGGATTAAGTACCTACCGTTGTTTCCCGTTGGTCTTTTGTGAGAAGGTGGTACTTCCCCGATCGAGCCGGCCCATTCATGCTGGGATAGACAAGGCTTCTTAATAGTAGATTAAGAATACATCTAGAATTTTTCAATTGTAGCTCGGAGTTAGTAAGTTCCAATCTTGTAGGAATATCCGACTATGAGACTTATTGATTCTAACCAGAATACTACTGCGTAGAGACAGACAGGCAGTATCTCTTTCTTATTCATCCATCTTTTATCCCGTTTTGTAGGGTAGGTAAGTCAGCGTCTCTAAGCTACGGTAACCACTTATCATCGGCGTATCATATAATAAAAAGAAATGTGAATTAGAAAAGTGAATACAGATAATCCCTGCAAGTTGAGTCAGATATCACTCAGAAATTACTATCATATAAGTGTCATCCATCGTCTGGTTATGTACATCACCTGAACAGTACGAAGGATTCAAGTACTTAAATAATTAAAGTCCGCGATTTCGTCTCTTTTCCTTCAGTCAGTTGAACAAAGAAAAATGTATTGAAGCATAAAATTTTCATCCGTCATATCGAATGCGCTGAATTGGGAAAATACCTAAATGATAGATATAATCTGAAGTTTGAGATAGCACTATCTAGCGATGAAGTTCAGCGCTAAATCAGCCACTGTAACATAAATATTGTTAAAACTCGATAAACTATTCATTTACTGAGATAAAAAATATTCTTTGTATTTATTCAGTAGTTAGTTACTATCTCACTATCTCCGTATGACGCGTCACGCCATCTATCAAATGAGTTGCACAACCGACCAGAGTAATATTACGAAACAACACAAACTCCAACACTTTATACATTAGAGTTATCACACCATTAAAACTACGACTCCGTAAAAAATATTCACCAGAAAAAACTTAACACGCCGATAAATGTAACAATTTGTGGTACAATATCACTTTTGGTCGTATTCCGGTTAAGGAACTTAAAAAACAAACAGCACTAACATGAAACGCTCGAAAAAATCGAATCAGACCTCATTATCACAAACATGGTTACTGACACGTGACTGCTAACCATAGCAACCGAATAAAACAGTATAATCTACATTTCAACTATTTCCTAACATTACATATTACAATTAAACGTTTCCAGAGTTTTGAATAAAAACAATCAAATGTGAGCATCTCGCTTTAAAAAAACTATACAAAATTGTTAGACAACCCGAACTGTTTTACTTATCAAGCTTATTACTAATACAATAAAGTTCAACATTTGTAAATTTTTGGAAAAGCATTAGCAAACAGTGCTTGTATCTAGGTAATACAGGTTGATACAAATTATTTTTTTTTCAAGTTTTTCCTCGTGGTATAGGGCACACATTACGGTAAATCGTTTATGAACAGTCTATTTAAAATAAAAAAAAAAGTGGTGTCTAGACCTTGTACTTTCACTTTGTAAATCTAACAATGATGTAGTTTTGTTTTCCTTCTCTCTCATATTTTCTTTATAATGCACTCGGGATTTAATTTGATAATAATCGTGAAATTTTAGGAATGTTTTAATATAGCACTTAAGGATAAGCCACTGCAAGGGCCGAGTTCACAAATATATAATTGATGGCCTTAAAGTAGAGGCAGATTGAGAAATGCCTAATATTTTCCTGAATGGGATATGAACCCAAGTAAGCTCACAATATAAACTACAACCTTATCTATCAAAAAAAACAGTAATTTGGCTTAGCTTATCGGAATTAAATGTGTAAATACATTTGATAGATGCACACGCTTGCCAATAGATGGTGGAAAAGTAAAGTAAAAATTAGTATTGATTACAACCTTTAGTAGCTCTTAAAGCAATATGAACGAATTTTCTGAAATTTGTGGGTACAAAAATACCACTCGTAATTATCTTCTATTTAAAGCAATCCTTTTTTTTTTTTTTTTATTTTTTTTTATTTTAGGTGGGCAAAAATGTCCTACCGCACATCCCGCTGCCCGGGGAGACAACGGGGTGAATGGGGCTCTCACCCAGTAAAAACCCACCGTGCGCCTCCACCCGCCCTTGCTACGGCGGATCACGGGTACCGCGTCGTTACGACCGCGATCCGCAGGCGGCAGCCCCTACGGGCACCCTCTCTTGAGCGACGCCTCGCGCACTTGGGCGTCGCACCTTCGCGGTAGGCTTCCGCGGACGGCAGGGTACTCCCCGACCCCACCGCCCGCAGCCTCGGCTAGGGCGGCATCAGGCGCAAGTAAGCGCGCGCACGCCGCCCCTCGCGCCGGCGGTGAATCGGGTCCGCGAAGGAGGATTCCTCACGGGCCCTCTCCGCCACCTCCTTCCGCGAGATGACAGCCTCGCAGAAGGTGGCGACCGCGGTCCAGGCCAACCATCGCTCGCGCAACGGCCGGCAGCGACAGGTCCACGCCTATGACTGCAACGAGTTCCCGGCGCTGCACATCCCAGGCGGGGCACGACTCGAGCGTGTGCTGCGCCGAGTCCTCGTCACAGTCGCAGTGGTGACAGCCTGGGGTCGTCTCCCTCCTTGCGATCGTGTGCAGGTATTTGCCGAAGCAACCATGCCCCGACAAAACCTGCACCAACCGGAAGGTGAGGACCCCGTGCTGCCGCCCTGCCCATTCTTCCAAGATCGGCCGGAGCGCCCCCACGGTCCAGAGACCGGCTCGGGGCGTCTCCAGCCGAGACTTCCACTTTAGGACGGTGGCGCGGCGGGCATCTTCCCGCCACGATGACATTACGCTCGGCGAGGGGCGGCTGCCCCCCGCCCGCGCCGTCGACGCCCGCCGATAGATGTCGGCGAGCCCCTCCGCCTCCAGATCCCACGGGGGGGTTCCGGCCAACGCGCAGGCTGCATCGGTCGAGACCGTGCGGTACCCGCGTATTGCCCTGACCGCTACGACCCTCTGTGGACGCCACAGAAGAGCCCTATTACGAGCGGCCAGGGACTCCGCCCACACGGGCGCGCCGTACAGCACCATCGACCGTACTACCCCCGCGTAGAGTCGTCGACACGCAAGACTCGGTCCGCCCAAATTCGGCATAAGTCGCCCGAGGGCGGACGCCGTGTTGACGAGCCTTGGCGCAAGACGGCGGAAGTGCTCGTCAAAGTGCCACCGTCCATCCAATACCAGGCCCAGATATTTAATGTGGGCCTGGATTGGCAAGCCCACCCCATTGACCGTTATCAAGGCGCTGGAGGGCGGGCCCCGTCGGCGCCCATGGAACAGTAGGGCCTCCGACTTTTCAAGGGCCACCCTAAGCCCCAGCGCCTCAATCCGCCTGACCACCTCCGCGGTACCTGAGGTGGCCAGCGTTGCCGCCTCCTCGAGGGTCCAGCCCCGGGCTGTGACGAGCGTGTCGTCTGCGTAGCAAATTACGCCCAGCCCGGGGGGGAGCCGGCCACGGAGGACCCAGTCGTAGCCGATGTCCCACAGGAGCGGACATAGCCCTCCTTACAACGTCCCCTTCCCGGTCCACGAAGAGGACGCTGCGGCCGTCGAGGTAGTCTGCCACCAGCCGCCTTAGGTAGAGGGGCACTCCATGGTACCGGAGTGCCTCCTTGATGCAGCCAAATGGCAGACTATTGAAGGCGTTGGCGATGTCAAGCGACACCGCCAACAGCACATCCCTCGAGGCGACGGCCTCCGCAGCCGCGGCCTTCAGGCGCAGAATGGCGCCGACCGTAGACCGACCCGCCCGAAATCCAAACTGGGCGTCGGACAGGTCGGGGCCGACCGCTCCTAGGTGCCGGACGATGCGGGCAGCGACTACCCGCTCGAGGAGTTTGCCCACCTCGTCCAGCAACACGATGGGCCTGAAGGCCGAGACTGTGTTCGGAGGCCGTCCCGGCTTCGGCAGGAGCACGAGCTTCCCCTCCTTCCAGCAGTCAGGGAACCGTCCGGACACCAGGCAAGCGCCGAACAGTCCCCCGAGGCGGGGCTCGAGATGGTCGAGGACCAGGGCCAGCACTCGGGCGGGAACCCCGTCTGGCCCGGGGGCGGCGCCTCTCCGCATACGCGCTACCGCCGCCCCCATTTCCGTCGTCGTCACGGGCGGTACCTCCACGTCGTCGGCCTCCCGGTCATCATCTGGCGGAGCCATGACCGGGGGCGTGTGCACCGCCCGTGAAGGAAAAAGTCCCTCGACCACCTCAGAGAGGAAGCCCGGCTGGAGGGTCTCCGTAAGGGGGGGGCCCTGGGCGCGGAGCTTGTTAAGCGCCGCGCAGTACGGGCGTCCCCAGGGGTCACGCTCGAGACCCTCCAGCATCTCCTGCCTTTTCGCATCTTTGGCGCGACAGATAGCCAGCTTTAACGCGGCGCGCGCACTGCTGTACGCCGCATACAGCCGGCCCTCCCGCTCTTCGTCGCGGAATTTAAAGCAATCCTTATCTACTCCTTCTACGCTTGCACGCCTTAACTACTCAACAAATCATCATAAAATTTAGTATACATATAGTTCAGAACCGAGAAAAGGAGAAAGGTTGTTTAGTTTGAAAAGATTTGATAGTCATTTTTGGATAGCAATTTTTTCATAGAGATCATTAGTGTACCGTAGAGTGGCGGATTTATATTGTAAAGACCACGTAAATGAATAGTAGGTATATAGTAGTTTTTATAATAAAAACATATATCTATCAGCATCTTGTCGTATACTTGACAGCGGTTTTTTCAACAGAGCACCTGCTTACAACGACTCCTTATAACTTTTGAGCTATTTGTAAGTTTCTTTTTTTCAACCCATTACTGTCTCACTATTGAGTACAACTCTCCTCTCGGAGTGAGAGCGATTCTGGCCGTAGTCCACCCCACTGGCGTAGTCTAGGTTGGCAGACTTCACAAATCGTTGAGACAATCTATAATACACGCAGATTACCTCAAAATGTTATAAATCATAATAATTTTTATACAATACACACACCTTCTCGAAAAATCTTGATAAGTTAGAGGTGTGTGCTTGGACTGAGAATTGAACCAGGTACATCGTTTTGTCAGTTTTTGGTTTTATCTACTCCAAAAGTGTAATATAAAATAATATATACTAGTAGTTAATTTTGTCACCAGCCTGTATATGTGGATCGTTTGACACGCGTCGACAACCCGGCGTGTGCGCAAGGTCTCCGACCTCCGAATGTATGACCTCAGCACCATTGTTATGTAAAAGTGTTCATAACAACTTAATAGTTTAACGATTTGATTGTGTGATTATGGAAATTGTAAATTTGGGTTTGTCATCCAATTATTTAATGGAATTAAAATATTTTGTGTTACTGTTACTGTGCCACTCTCAGTGACAGTTGTCTAGATGGGTTGTTGGTGGTTAGGTAGGTGACCAAAAAGTGGCACTTAATTTCCCCCCTGACCTCCTCCGTGCTTCGAAAGGCACGTTAAGCAATGGATCCCGTCTGTCAACTCACAACATCCTGGCAGTCTTTACAGGTTGTAAAAGTCCTCAATAATAAAATCTGATTCTAGTGTTGTTTCAAGTCAGTTGAGTCTATTGTTTTGTTATTGTATGTGGCATATCACCACAGCTATCTTCTAAAAAGATTTCTTATCTTTTAATATTTTATTGTTCCATAATTTTTAAAGCGATATTTTCGGAAGTCGGATATGATTTTTTTTTATTATATAGCAAGGAAATGCTGAACAACAGAGCTACAGAGCTTTTACTGGCTGTAAAGAATCCAATGTTCTTTTCTTGATCTATACTATTATAAAGCTGTAACAGAGCTGTGTCTTTGTCGTATTCAAGATATTTGAGAAAAAAATACTGTAATAGGCTATATAGCCGCGTCTAAACACAAAACAATTTTTTTTAGAATTTTTGTCTGTTGGTCTGTTTACCTGTTTGTCTGTTTGTTTGTCCGCACATCACGCAAAAACTACTGGACGGATTTTAATGCAACGTTTTTTATTTGAAAGACCTTGATTAGACTTAAAAACTGGTATACATTATATCCCGCTATTATATCGGGAACCTGAGATATAACCGAAAAACTAGAAAATTATTTAAACTAGATTTTTTTAGAATATATTTAAAAAACTACCAGACGGATTTTGATGATAATTCTTTTATTTGATAGCTCTTAATTAGACTTAAAAACATATACATTTTATCCCGCTACTATATCGGGAACTTGTGATATAACCGAAAAACTAGCTTTTGGCTGCGGCGAAGCCGCGGCGCAAAGGTTAGTTTAATTAATAAAATTGTATATTACTTATGGTATAAGCGATTTCCAGCTCTGAATCCAGCTAATTTTATTCTCAAGCAGTTTACAAGATTTTAGAAATCCGTACCCCATTTCATTATACACATGAATAATTGTTGATTCCAGCGAGCGCCAGCTCGAAAAACATCACTTTTATTTTTGGGAAGCAAAAATGTTCGTAGCTCGAGAGTGATACTTCACTAGCATCTATGACCTTTTAGAGTCTTGCTGACGGGGAAGTACCACCTTCTCACAAAAGATCAGTGCAAAACAATGGTAGGTACGTATACTGTTATGTTTCGTATGGTGAGTAAGAGTGCCGGAGGCCCAAACTCCATCCCTTTCCTCTCCTTAGTATACCACCTCTCTTTCATATCCTTCCTATCCCTTTCCTTGGAGATGGCGACAGTTGAGTAATGCCTCTGGTGTTGTTAGTGACTATAGGCTACGCTAACCGCTTACCATCAGGTTCATGCTACCGTATGCTTGTATGCCACCTACACACGTAGTGTATAAAAAACTTACTATTAAATACTAGCTAACATAACGAAACTACAAAAAGAATTTACGAAAAAGTTGAGCAGCCGATGAGGCTGGTAACATTTATTATAAAAACATAGTTTTATAACACTATTACACACGACATCAGTAAAAGTCAATTAAAGTTTAACAACTAAATGTACTGCCGTCACGATAACATCAATTATTGACAAGAACTCAAAATTTCTTGCCTTCTTCACATGCCTTGGACTCGTCTGACAACTGCTTGGTATTTCAAACAAGTACATGTATACTAAAAAGGTAATTGTTGCAAGTTTTATATTATTCTCCTCATTTTTATATATATAACACTAGGTAAAGCCACGGCTTTGCCGACAGTGACTTTAGTTAAAATATCCTTTTACAAATTTATTTTTCTGTAGAATTAGAATCAAAGTGTAAAAATGCAAAATAAAAAACAAACAGACTACCAATTTCTGTTTCACATTTTCGCACTTTGTTTCGAGCGAAGAACTGAAGTAATTGCACTGATGTTATATTCTCAACTAGAATTTAAAAACTTGCACATAAACTTTCATCCCCTAAATTATCAGCTTAAGAGATAAATTAAAAATAAGTAGCGTATATTCTTTATCAGGGTTCATGCATAATACTACTGAAGGAATGTCAAACAGTTCCAGTGGTCTGCCTATACAGGCGGAGAGACGGCACACGGTGGGTTTATTTAGTGGGTGAGGGCCCCAAACTACCCTGTTTATTGCCCCGAATTACGGGGCGTTTAAGTCGGTACATTTTTTCCCGCTTTAACAAAAAAAGGGTAATAATCCTAACAAAATTATATCAAAATTGGTTCCATGGTTTAGCTGCGAAATATCACAGACAAACAGAGTTCATTTAACATTTATTTATATTGAATATCTATCTACCTCTTTAACTTAACAATCTATTAATTAGTGAATACCTACCTCTTTAACTTCACAATCTATTAATAGGTACCTTATTTATATTGCAAAGATGGGATACAACTGATAGCCCACCTGTTGGACTTCGTAAAAGTGGATTAAATAAAATTTACTACATCAAATAGATGTACTACAAACCCATCCATCTATCAGCCTTTCATCGTCCACTGCTGGACATAGGCCTCCCCAAAATGGGGGTTTTACCATAATCGCCACGCTTGGCAGGCGGGTTGGCGATCGCAGTGGATGTTTTTAGTACACAGGGGAACGCTGCTGCCCGATCCCCCGGTAATCCCTTAGTCGGCTTTTACGACTCCCATAGGAAGAGACGGGGTGAAGCTATTGCTTTTTGGTGCTGGCCCCACACGGCCAGTACTACAAATAATGTATCCTAATTATTACAAAGCTGTAACAGAGCGTTGTCTGTACATTTAAGTTATTTGAGAAAAAAGAACTATAATAGGTTATAATATAGGCGTGTTTGAATACAAAACAAATGTGTTTTTAGATTTTTTGTCTGTTTGTTCGTTCCCGCATCACGCAAAAATTACTGAACATATTTTGATGCAACTTTTTTATTTGATAGCTCTTGATAAGACTTTACGGCACTATCCCTCGTATAAGCGAAACAGCACAGGATCGCTCGTTGTGGCGTTCTCTTGGGGGGGGCCTATGTCCAGCAGTGGACGTCGAAAGGCTGATGGATGGATAGATGATAAGACTTGGTACAAGTTTTATCCCGCTACTATATCAGAAACCTGAGATATAACCTAAAAACTATTATAGGCATATAAATTAAATGGTAGAGTTCTACCGTTGGGCGCGCATCACGGAAAACTACTCGATAGATTTCAATTAAGTTTCCTAAGTTTTATTTCTAGGACAGTTAGTCCTTATCTATAAATGATTACACTAAGTGTTCAGTGATGTGTGTTTTCTTGCCGCGGAGAAATAGGGGAGAGTCTATTCTACGTTTTTCTCATAATATTAACATTTTTTTCAGTGCAATAAAAAAATATTTGTCCTAAGCTTTTTCGTTCTATGTAAAAAAGATAGTATGGATACATAGAATAAAAATACTACACAGGTGGCAAATAAGACGGCCCACTAGATGGTAAGGGGTTACCGTTTGTCAGCCAAAGTACTTAAAAATGGCGGTTTCAAGATAGGTCTTTTTGGAGTAGATCCAAAGGGACTAAAGTGGCCTACTGCACATCTGATTATAAAATAAGCTCTTCATTTGATTATGCAATACGATCATTATTATAGCTTTGATGGATTATAAATTTTCCATTAATAGACATAAGAGAGCCTTGGCTGTCTAGCGTTGAATGGACCGGCTATCGGGGAAGTACCTAGTACCCTTTCACAAAAGGTACCTAATGTTGTGTTTTGCATGGTGAAACGTCCAATCCCTCTATAGAGATATATAGATTCTCTCCTTATTGTTCCTTCTCTCCATCTTATACATTTGCTTGGAGATGGAGACACGCGAGTAATGCCTCTGATGTTGCTAGCATCTATAGGCTACTGTAACAGCTTACCATCAGGTAGGCCATATACTTATTTACCACCCACGTAGTATAACAAATGCTGTGTGGGGCCGGCTTTACAATTGTCCCACCCCTTCTCCACCCATGGGAGTCGTAAGAGCCGACTGAGGGAACACCGGTGGAGTGGGCAGCAGCAAGCCCTCGAGTATTAACAACATCCACTGCGATCGCCAACCCGCCTGTCAAGCGTGACGATTACGGGACTATCCCCCATATGAGCGAAATAGCACAGGACCACTCGTTGTGTTGTTCTCTTGGGGAGGCCTATGTCCAGAAGCGGACGTCGAAAGGCTAATGGATGGATGGTAGTATAGCAAAAGCTAATATCAGGCAAGACACTTCCCACCTGAGGTGGTAACCATCGTGCAACCTCAGTTTCTCTGTTGACTGTTCAACGATATCTTTTATACATGTTTTTAAATAGTTTTATATCTGTAACAGCTGCAATATTTAGCTTTTACAGTAATGGGAGACATCCGCACTTCCCAACAGATGCCCAAGGTGTATCTACTATCAGCAATAACACACACTTGGGTAATATTTTTTTACCCTGTTATCTATCAATAAATGTTGCCATTCATTTGAATGAAATCTTTCACAACTTTCATTCATTAAATTGAAGTACACACATTTCAATTACTATACAGACTGATGTTAAATTTTTGTTATATGTTATAGCAGGCAAAATGACAAATTCATTAAAAAAAGAGAGAAGAGAATTATGGTGGGACACTTTTTGTGAGAACAAATTAGGATAGACATCAGATATGATTATGTCGCTCACATTTATTTATTTCTACCAACAATAAAAATAATGTTTTACGTAGTACTTATGTATATATAAATAAAGGTTTTATATTTTTGTTTTTTTTTCCACATAAACAGCTTCTTGTGAGTCTATACTTATTAATAATAACAGAGAGTAAAGTAATATATATAGCTTGAAAGAAGCTGAACTATTATGCAACGCGCAGGGCATAATGTAATGTCAATTATTTCGAAAGTACTTTAAAATAATTAATGGATAATAGTTTTTAAACTTTCACGTTTTATATTAATTAGAACACATTTAACGGGTCTACGGGCATTAAACCGTGGTCACGCGTAGACTCTACTCGTGACCACGCCTGGTGCAACTCAGCCGAAACGTCGAGGTTAGTCAGAATAATAGTATTTTGATAAGTTTAATGCGCGTATAGACCCGTTAAATGTGTTATAATTAATGGATAACACAAATATAAATCAACCTGTACAAAAGTGTCATAATCAGCTGTGCCGAACAGATGCGAAAACCGTTACGGCACTTCATCTCATTCATTCAACAAATTCCGTTGACAATCGAAGGCCGCGGCCGGTTCGAAATTTAAAATTTCGTGTTATGCGCGCCAATAGCGACGGCTGCGCAGGCGCCAACGATTCGTAGTAAAGGTGAGAATGGGGTTTATCGAACACATGCTAAAACCTCACATGCCACAAGCACGTTATTATATATCTCTATTATTTGCTAATTGATTTTGTCATTACTCATGGTATCAAATGAACTGATAACTCACTTGAGAGCTTTGTTCTTAAAGGATTCTAGTGGTGGAGCCTTACTTATCCCAGCATGAATGGGTTAGCTCGATCGGGGAAGTACCACCCTCTCACAAAAGATCAGCGTGTAACAACGGTAGTGAATCTTACCGTTGTGTTTTGTGTGGTGACTGAGAGTGCCGGAGGCCTAAACCCCTCCATATCCTCTCTTTATTATCTTATTATCCACCCTATCCACCTCCTATCCCCTTCCATAGAGATGCCAACGCGCGAATGATGCCTCTGGTGTTGCTAGCATCTATAGGCTACGGTAACTACTTACCATCAGGTAGCCCGTACGCATGTCCGCCACTCACGTTATAAAAAAACGATAATTCGAAAAGTTATTAATAGGTAATTCCTAACTCTGAATTAATTAGTATTTTAAACACAAAGTGAAAAATGTGAAACCGAAAATAACAGTCAGGAGCAGGATTTGAACCTGCATCTTCTGGATACCGTCCAGATGCTTTACCAATTCAGCCATCCTGACAATTGCTCCTGACTGCTAATTTCGATAACACATCATACTTAACGTCTTTGGGTGACGCCTGCGCCATCTGTCGGAAGCATTTTCATACATTATACCGACCAGGTAAACTTAATTTTACAATTAAGATTTTACCTAATAATGACGCAAACCCTTCAAATATTTAGATATTTTTATATATATTTTTAGCATTTGACATGCTTAGCACTATACATTAAACACAAAGTGAAAAATGTGAAATCGAAAATAACAGTCAGGAGCAATTGTCAGGATGGCTGAATTGGTAAAGCATCTGGACGGTATCCAGAAGATGCAGGTTCAAATCCTGCTCCTGACTGTTATTTTCGATTTCACATTTTTCACTTTGTGTTTAATGTATAGTGCTAAGCATGTCAAATGCTAAAAATTTATATAAAAATATCTAAATATTTGAAGGGTTTGCGTCATTATTAGGTAAAATCTTAATTGTAAAATTAAGTTTACCTGGTCGGTATAATGTATGAAAATGCTTCCGACAGATGGCGCAGGCGTCACCCAAAGACGTTAAGTATGATGTGTTATCGAAATTAGCAGTCAGGAGCAATTGTCAGGATGGCTGAATTGGTAAAGCATCTGGACGGTATCCAGAAGATGCAGGTTCAAATCCTGCTCCTGACTGTTATTTTCGATTTCACATTTTTCACTTTGTGTTTAATGTATAGTGCTAAGCATGTCAAATGCTAAAAATATATATAAAAATATCTAAATAATTAGTATTTGATAAAATGCAAAAGATTGTGTAATAGGTCAAAAAGTAATATCTGTCTCCCTACGCGGTCTCTGTATTCACTGATAAAAATATCACTGATAAAGTCCTTGATATAGATGTGGTTAAATATTAGTTTCGCTTGAAAAACCCCACTTGTGTTCATTTGCTAATCACAGAGTAATATAAAACATAACAGGTGAAGCCATTTATCTTAAGCATTCAACAGCCAATCAAAATCTTCAAGCGAATGAAAGTGTTAATACGATAATAACAAGATTCTATTACAAGTAGCAATATAACGTTGTATTTACATAAACACCTGTCTACGCAAAAAATGTATGTTAAAAGACAACTTCCACTTGATTCTGCGTGAGGTCACGGAGTAACACCTTATTAATCATAAAAAATTTAGGTTTGTTTTTTTTTAAGGTAACTCTGTAAGATTCGATTTTAGGTTATAGGTATGGAAATTATATGAGAAGTAACATTAAGAGTTAATGTACTTCGCACACTTGTCACGTTGATAAAAAAGGTCGACTTAAATTTAATTTTTTAACTATAGGTTATTTTCCTTTTTTTAGCTTCAAAATAACATCCAAAGTACTTGTATTTAAAAGTCCTTTTGTTATCACCTTTTATTTAATTTTAGGACACACATTGAGGGCATCAAATCTGCCGTTTTTGTTTTCAAGTATTTTAACTACCCAGTGACAATCACACCTTTAAGACTAATCTAATGACGAATCATTTATCAAAATCGGTTGAGCTGTTGAGCAGTTACGAGCGGACATTGGAAACAGACATACATACATACAGGTCAAACATATAACCCTTATTGGCTTTCGTCGCATTCGGGTAATAAAGACTTAATAGATTTTTTTAATCCATTTTGCCCGCATTGCCTCTACGCACACACGCACAAAATTGCACTTGTCACGTCACGTTTGCACCTGGGGCAGGTGGGAGATCAGCTGTGTCGACCGCCTAGTAACAACATACCATAGAAGTTAAATGACCTAGTTTTATGGAATGGGTGACACTTGGAATTAAAAACTTAAAAACCAACAAAATATGATACCTCTGCTCATCCTTTTGAGGATAGAGGCATAAAATAGTAATGTGTTTTCATAACTTATTTGTCCACTGTTGAACAGAGGTTACTTTTAAGTAAGAAGATCTATAACCACCCATAGTCTAAGTGGAAGAAATACTTTATTGAGCACTTGCCGCTTGAACGATGCGCAAGGTAAAGTAACTTTTGCTCGGTTAGTATCGGATGGGTGGCCAAAAGTTACACCTCTTTGTAAAAACTTGACCTTGAGCAAACCAGTTGTCGTATAATATCCTGACAATCGTTACAGGTAACAACCTGGGGGGTTAGGCAGAATGTCATATGTCACGTGTCGACCGTATCGAGATCACTGTGATTGGTTGAGAGATCACCGTGATTGGCCAACGGATTATTGTGACATCACGCGTTGGTTTCTCAACCAATCGCAGTGATCTCGATACGGTCGACACGTGAAATATGACATTCTGCCTCAGGGAGCTGGCCTCTGACAGAGGACTGAAAAGTATGAATCCGATCTTGTTTTAATTAGTTGCTGTTCCCCTAGTTGTGTCAAGGAGGTCAGATTGACAGTCACTCCCTGTATATATCTATAGATCATCATCATCAGCGTCATAAGTCTAGAAAGATTATGGCCTTACTACACCGAGCATTGACGATCACACACAATTTTAACTAGGAATCGACTTTGAAACTCCTGTCTCTTCTTTAACGGAACCCATGCATAATAATAAAATATCCTTTATCAAATTAAGTATTATGGAATTGTATTGTGACCTTGGGTATTTGTGTATCCTTTCTACCATCGCGTGACAGTCGCCCTCCCACTTAAAGTGATTAAAAAATTAATAGCTCCATACAAACTATTTATAAGGATCATGAATATAAAGTACGCACAGCAAGTTTATATTCGTAATGGAGTTTCCTTTTAGCGTGTGTTATCAAAAATACTATTAATTATAAGTGTTTATTAATGAAAATAGGTTATTATTATATTTATGTTAATATTTATTAGTAGTAACATCAAACACGGCTAAGGGTATTGAGTTCACCACTGAAGTAATATCAAAGTTTCATTGGTCTGTCAACACAGACGGAGAGACGGCACACGGCGGGTTTATTTAGTGGGTGAGGTCTCCACACTACCCTTCGTTGCTTTAAACGACGGGGTGTGTGGTTGGGTACATTATTTCCGCCTTAACAGAAAAAGGGGGTAATGAGTTCGACCCCAGTTTCCGTTCAAGACAAACCTATTAGAAACTTTCAAAATTATGTATATTTTCCATTAACGAAATTAAATAGTGAGTAACGACTTCACAGTGTCTTAATATTATGGAGTCCCAGAACAGCGGTTACCACTTCCCATCAGATCACAACTCAGCACAGCTCAGGCTCAGCTTGCGCCGAGTTGTGAAAATATCCCAAACTGTAATTGTATTGGTGTTATATATTTATGGCAATTGTGAATGGTGCACCGACGCGCTCGTACGAAGAGACAAAATAAGTATATTTTATAACGTGGGTACCTAACAAGCATATGGCCCATCTGATAGTAAACGGTTACCGTAGACTATAGATGATAGCAACGCTAGCGACATCACTCGTACGTCGCCATCTCCAAGCAAAGGGATAGGAAGATATATTAAGAATATGTTTAAAGAGAGGATAGGAAGGATAACAAAGATAGGATAGCGAGGGGATTCGGGCCTGCATAACTCTCACTCACCATATGATATACAATGTTACGAGTACCTAATGTTTCACGCTGATCTTTTGTGAGAGGGTGGTATTTCCCCGACCGAGCCGACCCATTTAAGCAAGGCTCTACCATTATGAAATAGGCAAAGATCGTTGTAAGTGGAAATCCGTGGTCTCTGCTTACTCCTATGGGAAACAGGCGTAAGGCTATATATGTACGTATATTCTACACAATATTAAGTTTAATTTCCATGCAGCAACTGTCATCTGATCTCATCCTAGAGAAACAACGGTATTTTCAAAATTTGTACCACTCAACGGTTACCTATAATCCTTAATAGTATACATGCGAAAACAAGTTTGTTTCCATCCATCCATCCATCCATCCATCCATCAGCCTTTCAACGTCCACTGCTGGACATAGGCCTCCCCAAGAGAACGCCACAACGAGCGATCCCGTCATGGGGGATAATGCTCGAATCGCCACGCTTGGCAGGCGGGTTGACGATCGCGGTGGATGTTGTTAATACTCGAGGGAGTGCTGCTGCCCACTCCCCCGGTATTCCCTCAGTCGGCTCTTACGACTCCCAGGGGTAGAGAGGGGTTAAGTTTGTTTGTTACATCATAATTACTGTACTAATTACAATACAATTTTCCATACAGTTAGTCTGGAGACAGAAGAGACGTAGATATAGTCCACCTATGCCCATGCCTCTTCTGTCGGATATCATTTTTTGCAAAGAGTTAATTTAAGTGCCACATAGTGACGTATTTAAATCATTTTAAAGTCCATGCCGAGACAAAGTCGCCGGTAGAATAAAGTATGGTATATTTAAATAAAACTGACTGCTAAATAAAACAAAAAAAAGAACAAGAAAATAAAAAGACTGGCATGGCATAGCATCACGCCTGTATTCCCCGAAGGGGTAGGCAGAGGTGTATTACACATCCACGGTTCACCAGCTATATTTGAGTCCCACGTAATAGAGGGAGAGCCTATTGCCGTCTACCGGGCACATTTCCAAATTCCGGGTTGCTTCTGAGAATTTTTCTTTTTAGTAAAAAGCTCAATAACACTTCCCGACCCGGGGATCGAACCCGAACCTTATAACCAGCAGTCACTTACACTACCGTTGCACCACAAAGGCAGTTAACCACTAAATAAATTAGCACAGGAACAGTAAAAACGAGCACTCGTAAATTAACCTCTACTTATTACCATAAAAATACCCACTAGCAGAACTTAGATACCTAATAATTTTAGTTCAAGTATAATCTAACGTACCATCTAGTCTAGGTTCGATACCCTGTTAGCGAAACAAGCCTATAATATGCACCTGTTTTAAAAAGTCAGGTGTATAATGCGTCGCATAAACTTTCTTTACAAACGCTGCATATTAAAATTAAATTGAAACGAATAATTTTGCATGATATTATAGGTGAACGGCTGCACTAATTATTCTTGCGAAAGAAACTTCAGCTAGCTGGTGGTAGACCCTTGCATATTCCAAGGTAGCCAGCTCCACCAGGGAGCAACCTTTCACAAAATATGTACCTACATAAAGGTGCAACACAGTTCAGAAAGTAAGACACGTACACAATAATTACATAATATACATAAAAAATCGCACTGAAATAGTGATTAGGTACTTGTTAGATCTCGTATTAAATAGTTTCATTTTTAAATTAACCCTTCTTATACAATTCATAGGTCCTATTATCGTATGACCTCTCGGTTCTTAGCACATTAAGTTTTCAAGAGTTCATAGCTATTTTAATTAGGACACATTCTGGCTGACCAAACACACTTATGCTTTATAGCAATGAAAATCGAAACCTTAAAAAACTTAGTTTCCAAGTAAATATCACCAATCAACGGCTTCACGACCTAGCTTCTATATACCTACCTATATAAATCAGTAATTGACTGACGGACATGTCAACACACAGCCAAAACCCCTTGGGCTAGGGCCGCGAAAACTTACATAGGTATTGGTTTCTTTGATAATGTAGGTGAGCACTTATAGAGGATTTTAAGCAAATTCTTTAAGATTTTTCATCTATCATCACACACACTACCCCCATAAAAGGGCATCGCTATAGCGCGGATGAATCCACGGTGATTGATACTGGACTCCTTAAAACTATAAGTATAAGCCATTATAAGTTATAATCGCAGTGAGTATAAAATTTTCCTTGAAAAAATAAACTTGGTAAATGATAACGAAAACAGTTTCATAATCTGTTGCGTAATTTACTCGTATATATAAAAATGAATTGCTATTTGTTAGTCTCACTATAACTTAAAACAAGCTTTGTTTTTGTGTTTTGTTCGGTCTAATACTGCAGGAGTGGTATAAAAGATAAAAAAATAGGGAAAATACCCATAAAATAGTTGATTTTTTTTATTGCATGTAGTGGCAGACAAGCCACGGCCCATCTGATGGTAAATGGTAACCGTCGCTCATGGACTCAACTATACCGAGAGTCTTTAAGACGCTGCTAACCATTTAATTTCACCGATATGAAAAAAAAGAATAAACAGCTATCTCCTGCTACAGCCAAAACGCAACGATGTGCTTTATGGCCGGTCACATGGGAGATGGTGGTAGCAACCCGCTCGGGCCCGATACCAAGTAAGTACTCCCACTTGGTAGTCTTGGTACACAGTCCTACCACCAGTCATGCAATGGATGATAATTGCTTACTTCCCATAGTCGCCTCATACGATACCCGTGGGAAAGAATGGGGTCGTGACACTTGTATTCTTAGTAAGTCACCACACGGAAAAAAGCTGAATAATTTAAGAATTCAAAATTGAACTATTGTATGGGAATCGCCTTTTCGGATTATGGACCTGACAACAGACGACAAAATGACAGCTACTGTCATTCTTTCTATTTCATTTAAATTAATAACGTATCAAAATCCAAATCTTAGACGATGCAGTTTGATTAGGATTGATAATTGCTGATAAAATAAATTGTGTAGGTGATAAGAAGTTGGCCTGGTCATCTAATTTTATAATATTTACTAGCTCACCTGGCGAACTTCTTACCACCATATTTTTTTTTCGTGAATTATTTGGAATGAAATTATTAAAGTACTAATATCGCTATAAAAAAGAATTAGGTTTGCAGTATAAAGGTGAAAATTTAGGGTTGTATAATAGTATACTCGTATATATAGTATTTTTAATGCCGAATCATAAAAAAATTCTCAAAAAAATAAAAAGAAAATTCGGTGGATCACCCTTATCGCTTAGGGGAATGAAAAATAGTTTACATCCTATTCTCAAACCTACTGAATATACACAAAAAAAATGATAAGAATCGGTCTAGCCGTTTGGCAGATAATAGCGACAAACACTGTGACTCAAGAGTTTTATAAACTAGATTATGAGGTAAAATCAATAAGAGTTATTACTTATTACGTTTCTATCACAGAAGGGGATACATTCACAAAGCATAGCAAAAAATATTTTAGCAGTTTTCATGGTTCCCTTAGCATTCGTTTCGGAAATCATCTCGAAATTACCACTCATTTTCAAGTGGTTCCTCGTTCACTTTATCCGTATTCACCTCGATTTTTCCCCCGAATTGTAGGTATTAATTTCTTATATTATTTTTTTCATAAATGCTCCTTAAGCTGTTCATTGTATGTACTCTATAATTGGCGAATATTTTTTTATTCGGTAACAATCGATCAATTCGGCTTAAAATAATTAATTTTAAGCCGGCAGTAATGGCTCTCTGTAAGGAAAAATATTGTCGGGCTAGCAATAATTCCCTTTAATGAGGTATTAAGTCGCAATGAATTTGCTTCAAGAGATTGCTTATAATGTTTTCTATAAATGCAGCGATGGTTAGTAACAACAGTCAGAGGCTGACGAAACTTGAGGGGTGGCACTGTTTGGAAACTGCAAAAAAATCTATGCATATTTTTTTTAATTATAATAGCTGACCTGCATGCTTGACCTAGATTCTAATACTGACTTGTGAAGTCTGATGGATTGTAATGAGCAAGCGTCGTGGACAATTCCTTGATGGCCAGATTTCGAAAAGTTACCGGAGGCGTGTCTTGACTTAAATCTGGGGTAGAACTAGATATCTCCAAGCATTCCACAGCTCAAACTTCTCATTTATTAATATAATTTTATTGTGACTAAAACTTCTTTTACGGAATCCATCGCGGTTACTTGATTTTCTTCTATTCCAACAACGCTTCAAATACTTTACAGCATTCATGTTTCCACTCGTGACCATCAAGTAAACGTGATAAATTCTGTAAAAGTAGTTTTATTACAATAAATAATACATTCCATCCATTCATCCATCCATCAGCCCTTCAACGTCCACTGCTGGACATAGGCCTCCCCAAGAAAACGCCACAACGAGCGGTCTTGTGCCGACCGCATCCAACGGCTCCCCGCGGCTTTGACCAGATCGTCGGTCCATCTAGTGGGGGGCCGTCCTACGCTGCGCCGTCCGATACGTGGTCGCCTCTCGAGAACCTTTCTTCCCCAACGGCTGTCGGTTCGTCGAGCGATGTGGCCTGCCCATTGCCACTTCAGCATGGCAACCCAGCGGGCTATGTCGGTCACTCTCGTTCTCCTACGGATCTCCGTATTACGGATTCGATCACGTAGGGAAATACCAAGCATAGCCCGCTCCATGGCCCGCTGAGCGCCTTTGAGCCTTGATACGAGGCCAACATTTAGAGACCACGTCTCTGTTCCGTATGTCATCACTGGTAACACACACTGGTCGTAGACCTTCGTTTTCAGACACTGCGGAATATTGGACGAGAAGATCTTCCCTAGCTTCCCGAACGCTGCCCAGCCGAGTTGGATTCGTCGATTGACCTCTTTCTCGAAGTTGTGCCTACCTAACTGGACTGTTTGTCCCAGGTAGACATAGTGGTCGACAACTTCAAGAAGCAAATTTTAATAAACACGAACCGACTGAAAGCCGACCCGTTGTTTCAACTCTTCTTACTCACTTCGATTCGGTACTTCAACTTCGTCGTTCTGAAAAATAATCAAATATGAATAATACGAGTAAAAACTATTTATTGGAACAACACGACTAATTGAAATATAACACGTGTGTTATTTCCGACTAGCGGTTAGGAGTTTCTGCATACAATATTAATTAGTCAATTGGTGCATCTGATATTCTTGTTATTACAAAGTTAGCTAGCTAACTTACCTTGTTGAGAATATTGGAATAATTACGAAGCAGGTACTGTGTATTCACGATATACAACGCCGCAATTAGAGTATTTATTGCAGCAAAAACAATATTTTTGACTATACTCGTATGTGAAATAGATATTATAACTATGAGAGGGAATTAAATGCGTCTTCTGGAACACCATTACGAGTATAGAAGCTCGTAGCAGTTGATCAAAGCTACCAATTCCTATATCGCATTATTTTGTACCATTCTGAACGACGACCGCGCCACTTTTCTTCTAACAAGGTAAGCTTAAAGGCTTACAAGTCGTTATTGTTATAATAATATTATTTTCACCATAACAAATTATTTGTGAACGTGGAAAATGAGAGCTTTACTGTGAGCAGGATTCGAACATGCGTCTCATCCATACCATAAAAAAACATAGCATCACGCCTGTATATCCCCGAAAGGCTAGGCATTGGTGTACACACCCACGGTTCGCATAGCCATGTTTAAGTCCCATGTAATAAGGGATGAGCCTATTGCCGTTTACCGGGCACATTTCAAAACTCCGGGCTGCTACTGAGAATTTTTCTTTTTACGAAATAACTCAATAACACTGCCAAACTCGGGGATCAAACCCGAGACCTCATAAGCAGCAGTTTTCGCGGTCAGGGAAGCCTAAGATTTAGCTTATCGGTTAAAGTATGTAAACCGGCAATAGCAGGTTTGAATCTGTATCTACATCGATATTTACAAAGGGATATGCCCAAAAAATGCCTAAAATGGACAGTCACTATTAATAGTCCTTAATTCTATTTAGATTAAAATATGTATAATTAAATAATTCTCAAGTTTGTTTAACTAGGGCAAAAATATAACGACTATTAAAGTATTTAGATATTTTTATATATATTTTTAGCATTTGACATGCTTAGCAACATACATTAAACACAAAGTGAAAAATGTGAAATCGAAAATAACAGTCACGAGCAGGATTCAAACCTGCATCTCCTGGATACCGTCCAGATGCTTTGCCAATTCAGCCATCGTGACCCTTGCTCCTGACTGCTAATTTCGATAACACATTCATACTTAACGTCTTTGGGTGACGCCTGCACCATCTGTCGGAAGTATTTTCATACATTATACCGACCAGGTAAACTTAATTTTACAATTAAGATTTTACCTAATGATGACGCAAACCCTATAAATATTTAGATATTTTTATATATATTTTTAGCATTTGACATGCTTAGCAACATACATTAAACACAAAGTGAAAAATGTGAAATCGAAAATAACAGTCACGAGCAGGATTCGAACCTGCATCTCCTGGATACCGTCCAGATGCTTTGCCAATTCAGCCATCGTGACCCTTGCTCCTGACTGCAATTTTTTTTTTTTGTAGTTTGACTGACGTATTTATATTGAAAAGTCCACGCGAACGAAGGCGTGGACCAAATCTATTAATTATAAATGGATACAGATAATTGTGGTACCGGCTTTAGAATTGTCCCACCCCTCTCCACCCATGGGAGTCGTAAGAGCCGACTGAGGGAATGCCGGGGGATTGGGCAGCAGCACTCCCTCGAGTATTAACAACGTCCACTGCGATCGCCAACCCGACTGCCAATCGTGGCGATTACGGCACTATCCCCCATTCTTGGGGAGGCCTATGTCCAGCAGTGGACTTTAAAAGGCTGTTGGATGGATGGATGGACCGATAATTATATAATTAACGCATGTCTGTAACTAGAAGTAAATGAAATGTATTTTGTGGGATAGTAGTCACTACATCCCAAAAACTATTAGAATTGTTATAAAGCAAAAACACTATTTTTATAGGTAAGTAGCGACATCTACCTTGTAACTATAAAAGTAATAAAGTTTTAAATTATTACTACGCCGTTTTTTATTATCTGTATTATATAAGATTATTTATAAATGCTAAACTCCTTTAAATTCTATTAACATAGTTTCAACAGATTAGTCCGCATTAATTTTGTAAATAAAATTGATTTGATAGTAAGCTGTTAAATGGCTTGTAGTGACATCTATTGGTAGCGTAATGGGATTTATACCAATTTGTATTACTTTTAATGAGAATAAAACAAATAAAATATTATTAATAAAATTATATATTTTTTAATAGGTAACATTAGAAAGTATGTTGTGCTGTTTTAGCCAGTGTGGTGGATTATGACCTACTCCGCGTCCAAAGCGGTTTTACACTGGTAATTTGACCAACATACACTTAATTTCTAAAAGAGAGATATGTATTGTAAACTTTCCACCTCAGTTTAAGAATCAAACTCGATACATCTATATTGACAGTACTCAGTTCTACCACTAGGCTATAACTGCAATAACCCGCGCATTATAATTTTAATAATTGAAAAGAGCACGCATTGTAATAAACCATTCTTTAATTTAATACATCAGAATGTATGAGCATTATTTCAATCAACATCGTTCATTCGCCACGCTTATCAAAACGTCACGTTTAGGGGCCACACACTCATCGTAGGCAGGGCTGTCACTGTGTGTTTTAGGCAACCGTTTTTTTTTTGTTAAAAATGTACCTTACCACCTACCATGCATTAGAATATAAAAAAAGAGTGCACTAATGTTTAAGCACATGGTTTTAAAATATAATATCTTTTGCGTTCATGGCAAGTGTCGGCTGACACACCGTATCCGAAATTACGGTCTGATCATGACAAAATATAAATCGTATTAAGATTTGGTTAGTAATTTTAGAGATATGCGATTATAAACACACAACAGAAACACAGAAAAAGATAAGACGTTGTCTTTATTTTCATTTTACATGTGGTTTTTCCAATGGTTTTTTTGTACTACATGGGTGGCGCAAACAAGCAAACGCCTGATGGTAAGCGGTTACCATAGCCTATGGACGCTAGCAACTCCAAGATATCACTCACGCGTCGCCATCTCCAAGGAATTTGGATAGGAAGGATAATGAGGAGTGGATAGGGAGGGGGTTTGGACGTCCAGCGCTCTAACTCACCATACGAAACACCACAACGGTAAGCGTAACTACCGTTGTTACAAGCTGTTTTTTTATGAGAGGGTGGTATGTCACCGATCTGGCCAGCCCATTCGTGCTGAAATAAGCAAGGCACCAGAATAAAGACACAACGAGTGCTTCGGATTAGGATTTATCGCACATATTATTGGATTTAGTTATTTATAAATTGTAAGTGTCAACCCTAGCCCCATTAGTCACGGCACTCGTCTCCAAATATTCTATAAGCGTGACAGAATACCAGTTTGTGGTATATTGTGGGGTGAGCATTGTAGGTCTCAGGGTGGACACAAAGCGGTGTGTAATATATATGTACTACTTTTATTTATATAATTAACTAGCTGAACCCTTGGGTTTGTCCACAAAAAATTAAGTTTATTCAGATTTGTTGAAACCAACATGATTAGGCTGTTCTAGAAAAAGCCACCCTTTCACAGAATATCGCCGTTAAAGAACAATCCGAATGAATTGGTAAACATCCAATTTTAGCCAATAATTAGTATTACTCAATTAATTATAATAAAAAAAATATAGCATCACGCCTGTATTCCCGAAGGGGTAGGCAGACTTGTGAGAGGTTATTACGCACCCACGGTTCGCCAGCTATGTTTTAAGTCCCACGTAATAGGGAGCAAGCCTATTACCGCCTACCAAGCACATTTCCAAATGGCTACTGAGAATTTTTATTTTTACGAAAAAGTTCGGGATTGAACCCGAGACCTCATGATCAGCAGTCGCTCACACTACGGTTGCACCAAAGAGGCAGTTATTATGTATTAACTAGCTCACCCGGCGAATTTCGTACCGCCATATTTTAATAGGGGTTGGCAGTAGAAGAGTGAAAATTTAGGGCTGTATGTATTTTTAATGCCGAATTATACAAAAGTAAAATAAAAAAAGTTTAAACACAAAGTGAAAAATGTGAAGTCGAAAATAACAGTCACGAGCAGGATATTATTTTCGATTTCACATTTTTCACTTTGTGTTTAATGTATAGTAAGCATGTCAAATGCTAAAAATATATATAAACATATCTAAATATTAAAAAAAATTATCAACAAAATTTAAAAAAATTTAGGTGTTGGTCACCTTTATAATTTAGGGGTATAAAAAATAGATGTTGGCTGATTCTCAGACCTACGCGATATATACATAAAATTTCATACAAATTGGTCCTGCCGTTTCGGAGGAGTACCAAACTCCTTAGAAACACCATCCATCCATCCATCCATCAGCCTTTTATCATCCACTGCTGGACATAGGCCCTCCCGAGAAATGGGGGATAGTGCCGTAATCGCCACGCTTAGCAGGCGGGTTGTCGATCGCAGTGGATGTTGTTAATACTCAAGGGAGTGCTGCTGCCCACTCCCCCGGTATTCCCTCAGTCGGCTCTTACGACTCCCTTGGGTAGAGAGGGATGGGACAATTCTAAAGCCAGCCCCACACGGCTCACAAACACCGCGACACGAGAATTTTATATATTAAATATACACATCCAGAGGCCCAAACCTCCTTATTATCCTTCAGCACCATCTCCTGGCTCTTTATTAAGAAAATCGCGTTACCATCTCCAAGGAAAGGGTTAGGAGGTGGATAGAGGATAGTAAGGAGCGGATAGATGGGACACGAAGGGTAATAAAGAGAGGATAGGGAGGGGGTTTGCCTCGGTGCCCTCACTTACCATATGAAACACAACGCTAGGAGCGACTACCTTTGTTTTTCGCAGATTCTTTATACTTTCCCGATCAAGGCGAGCCAGTCATACTGAGATAAGCAAGGCTCTTATAAAACTTACTATTTATATTGGAATAATGTATGTAAATGCATCTGATAGGTGGCGTGAGTCATAAAGACATCTAAAAGCAATTGTGAAGTGGAGATTGGGAGTTACCGTACGTGAGTGCGATAGCTTAGCGGTTCAGAGCACTTCCCCGGATTGGAAGGGACACAGGTACGAAACCCGCAGTAAGTATCTCTCCTTCCACTTTAAAAAATAATTTTATCTTTATCAGAATCTTAGTTAAATAAATCATTTTCACGCCAATGTGGGTCGAGACAACAACTCTATACGACACAGCCAATTGATAAACTAACAAAGTAAACATTTGGCGTCGATAACTTCGACATACTTGTACATTGTTATTCTGCTCAAGGTGCTTTTAAAAGCGTCTCCTGTTGCCGCCGTACACAAACCGTTAAATTTTATTTCTTTCACATTTAACTGTACCCGCGTTTTATTTACTTACTTTATTGATTCGATAACAATATTGGACATTGTTTTATTATACTACGACGGTGGCAAAAATGCATTCGGGCCACATGACGGTGAATGGTTACTGTAGCCTATAGACGCTAGCAACAACAGATCTCATTTGTTGCCGAGTGGTCCTGAGGATGCCTCGTATAGAGGCGAAACACGTATCTAATTTGTGTTCGGATTTTATGAAATATTGCAATGTTTTGGTTCTGGGAGTCCTGCTGTATCGCATCGTTGCATCACATTGGCGAGATTTTTTTGACGGGCCTCGTGGCGTAGTCGGTAGTGCAACCGACTTCCGTGCACAAGGTCGTGGGTTCGATTCCCACTCAGGACAATTATTTGTGTGATGAACACAGATATTTGTACTGCGCCTTTTCCAAAAATTGCACTTCGTAGTGCAATTTTTGGAAAGAGCCAGTTAATTGTTTTTATCCGACTAGTAATTGCAAGGAGTAGCGCGTTCAATATAAACAAATACTGTTCAGCTTTATTATATTACAGTATAGATTAAACAAAAAACATAGCATCACGCCTGTATTCCCCGAATCGGTAAGCTACAACCCACGGTTCGCCAGCTATGTTTAAGTCCCACGTAACAGGGAGCGAGCCTATTGCCTTCTACCGGGCACATTTTCAAACTTCGGGCTGCTACTGAGAATTTTTCTTTTACGAAAAAGCGCAATATCATAGGGTGCTTACTCGAGGATCGAACCCGAGACCTCATGATCAGCAGTCGCTTACATTACCGCTGCACTACCGAGGCACTTAATAATTAGTTAGTATAGATTAATGTACATGATAATATGTTTTTAATATCTCCACGACATTGGTTGTGCTAAATATCCCTAGAGTACGTTTTCATATTAAAACATAAAACTATTTGAATAATTAACAGTGCACGGCGAGATATTAGTCAAGAACACAAGTGCAGTCGTTAGTGAATGCCTCGCGGCGACGTCTACTAGCTAAAATGAGCCGACGAAGAACTACCGTTGGAGCGAGTACATTACTTCGTTTAGTATTATTTTTTTATATCTTCTTTGAGATACAAAGGCAGTCGCGTCTGGAATTTTCTATAAATGATACATGAATAACAGACAAATCTGGAGATGGAGAGAAAATTTTCAAAAGGAATTGGTAGGTACTTGTATTTTAAATTCCTCCAGACAGAGTAAAATTAGATTCTGTGTGCGGCACTTCAGAAATGGATCAATCCGACTAATATTATAAACCAGCCTTTGTCTACGGCTCCGCTGCAAGTAAAAACTAGTGTTTATATCTCAGGTTCCCGATATAGTAGCGGAATAAAACGATATCAGTTTTAAGTCTAATCAGGAGCTATCAAACAAAAAAGTTTCATCGAAATCCGTTCTGTAGATCGTGGGTATGTAATACACATCTGCCTACCCCTTCGGGGAATACAGGCGTGATGCTGTTTTTTTTTTAAGTCCGTTCAGTAGTTTTTGCGTGATGTGTGAACAAATTGTTATGTGCCTAAATAGCCTAACACATCATGTTTTCTCAAATATCTTGCATGTACAGACACAGCTCAGTTAGAGCTTCTTTATACTACAGATGTTTGGATGTTTGTCCGTCAATTACTCTTAAACGACTGAGCGGATTGTATTGACTTTTGGGATGTAATTTGCATGTCAAATATTAAAAAATATAGATCAAAAATGTAATTCCCACTTAACATTATAGCACAATCTTTTACTCTACAAAAGCGCTCTCAAACCTGTATGGACACATAGTATAAAGCCCTGGGGCACAGCGTGTACATCAAACTTAGAAATACTGCAGCATTTTGAATCAAAAGTACTCCTTACAAATGCGCTATTGGTAAATCAATACATTAAAAGTCAAAACTATAACTGCCTTACTAAGGGCGGATTCGACCAAACTCGAATTTATACAAGAGTAACTATGCCGAGAATAATCTATTCCGCGATTTCATTCTCTAGATAATCAACAGTCGTTTTTCCACGCAATCTGACGTATAGCTATATACTTGGATTAGCTATACGCGAATAGTGAATTAATATAATACCCGGCAAAAAGAAGTTGTTTTACAAACGAGTCGGTGTATAGCTTAACTCATCTCAACTCTTATTTGTCGTATTATAGCGTGAGAAAGTAGCTGTCACTGTATAGTTTAAAAGTTTCGAAGTATAAATGACAGCAAAACAAAGATGACGCCATTTTTTATTGACGGTATAGAGACTATTCCCGAATAGGCTCGCTATTCTTCGAATTGTTGTTGGTAAAATGTAAAATTGATTTATTCTTGAGTAAGTAGCGATTTATTCTAGGAATAAAATTTATTCTTGTTTGGTCGAATCCGCCCTAAGAAACCGTTGTATAACCTCTGAATAGTTATTCTTTCTTCAGTCTTTGTCACTAATATGACAGTTTGACGTTGAAAGAACGGAACAAAACACTGAATAACTATTCGGAGCTCATACAATGTTTATTAGTAAGGGGGTTAGAGATGAAGTAGCAGATACTATATAGACATACCAAAGAAGAATGCAAAACCACCCAATTATTTTGCAAAAAATCTGATGGAAAACCTGCCCCATACAAAATTTAAAAGACGGAAGATATGGGTACTCCAAGATCTTTTATAAATAAAGGATAATTAAATATGAAGGGGCGTATCAGTGGGTACTGCCCTGACACGACCTTATACATACACCGAAACTCCGGCTAAATGTCGTAAATAGACAGTTTGCAGGATGAAATAACATGATAGAAAAAATATGTCTCACATATTTTTTTTTGTATTTGATTTTTGATTGATTTATAAGTCGTCATCATTCATTTATTCATAACAAGAAATACATTTGTATTGAATTTGAATTTACGCACATAAAATAATAATAATAAAATAGGTAATTGATTGAATGAGGCGACACTTGGCGGAAGTCCATTGTTATTATTATAGAATGGATATTTTAGGAGGAGAGCCCACTACTCACCCACAGATTGTCAATCCCGGTTATCTTTGGACAAAATAACCTAAGATTGCCAATCCGCACTATCACAGATAGAGGAAAATGTGATAATATCTAAGTAGCATGCATGATAATGACAAAAAAACTCACCAATCATGCGATACGGCAGGAATCTCAGAACCACAACGTTGCAATATTCCGCAAAAATCCGAACACGAATTCGACACGTGTTTCGCCTCTAAATGAGGCATCCTCAGGAACGCTCGGCAAAAAATGAGCGAAGCTTACTCGTGTAACTTGCTTATATACCGTTGCAAAGATTTTAAGCGAAATGTTAGCCCTAAATGCGGGATGGGCCACTTAAGTAGTCCAACACAGTACCACTACACACAGTACACAGTCAGTCAACACAGGCGAAGAGACGGCACACGGTGGGTTTCTTTAGTGGGTGAAGGCCCCACACTACCCTGTTCGTTGCCCCGAACGTTATTTATCGTTTATTCATTCAACTATCAATTCATATCTGAACAACAATTCAATTAAATTTTTGATTTAATGGCGTTGTTATACTTATAGACAGACCTTTGCCAATTTCACGTAGCGATATCGAATAGACCACCAAATGAAGGAGATTGTTCAGTGACAGATAAAAGAGTCATTTATTCTAAATAACTACTTCATTGTGAAAATTCGTAATTTACCTTTTTTAACATTTTATGATTTATTAGTGAATTATTCTTCAACACTATAGTAGCATTTTTTCTTCAATGGGAACGATTTTATTTTATCTTTGAATTCATTTGTTTTTTTTGGGTTCGATTCCCACTCAGGACAAATATTTGTGTGATGAACACAGATATTTGTACTGCGTCTGGGTGTTTTCTATCTATTATATGTATGTATTTACAAAAAAAAAGTAGTATATGTATTATATCCGTAATCTGGTACTCATAGCACAAGCGTTAAGCTTAGTTTGGGACCAGAGGACGTTGTATGAAAATGTCCGTGAATATTTATTTATTTATTATTTATTTATTTTCACACTTATAATTTTTAGCTTTTTGTAATTTGTTATAAAGTACAATTGATTACACCTTTAGACTGGTTATGGTTAACAACATGTAATTTGGGCTGTATAATACTAGGCAGATCTTTACGACGCGTTGCCAGTCTAATCTTTCTACCCTCTAGTAGCTGTGTAGCTGGAGACAGGTTATGCAAGATATAAGTATTTGATTTAAATGGCACAGTACAAGTAAAATATTAAGAATAAGAACAGAGAGAATTTTAAATTTAACCAAGTAATCCTTGCATGATTCTGTCAACTCAATGACGAGCATGCTCCTAATTGCTCTTTTTGTATATACTTATTATCGAAACTAAAACTCTCAATACGGAAGGTCGGTGTCATAACCATTTGTGCTGTCAATTATAAGAGAAGCGCATAAGCATGGGCAGGGTAAAAGGTTCAAAACTAGAAGGCTTATTTTAAAATTTTATTATACGTGTTTGAAAGCTCCATGTACCGGTAATACACAAACACCAATAAGGGCTCATGTTTAGCAGTATTCCATTTGCCTTTTAACATCCACTACTGGTCATAATCCACCCTAAAACGCGCACTACTCTGCTCGCGAAGTTACTACAACTAAGCGTTCATCGAAGTTGAACGCAGTCTGAAGTACGTGACACACAGTGCTTCTTCATGCGAAGCTCAGTGCAAGGTATTCGGGGCGCCTCGCGGCCTTTGACACGGGCTAAAAACCGACAACGATCGAAAGTTGCCCGAGGCTATGCGAGATTGCAGCAAAGCAAAGTGCTTCTCTACACTCTCTTAATGGCCTACTTAAGACTTCCTTCGGCTTTACCAGACTGTCGGTCCACCTTATGGTCGGCTAGACCCAGTCCGATATATTATTTAGTTTAAAAAGTTAATTCTGAGCTCTAAAAAAGTAATGTACTGCGTAATATAAGAATACTCGCGTCTTCTCTCTCAGAATGTGTGAACATTCTTCACGAGTGTCCACTAAAAACAAGTGTCTCTTGTAAATTGCGTATAACGACTGTTTCATAGAGAATACCTTCTCAGAATGAACCGTACAATAACAATGGGGAACTTTAAGGACAAACTTTTTTTTGTTCATACGAAAAAAAATTAGCTAACCGCACACCCCGTCGTACAGGTTAACACACAGGGTAGTGTGGGGCCCTCTCCACTAAATAAAGCCGCTGTGTACCGTCTTTCCGCCTATACTGGCAGACCACTGGAACTGTGCGACATTATTTAACTGGTAACCTTAACGTCACTCTGCACTATGGAATAATATTTGTATAGCAGGCATACTAATATACAATTACACGGATACAAAGAATACTCAGACTGAATAACTATTTGTGGGTTACACAAAGAATTTTCCTGAGTTGGAATCGAACCCACAACCTATGGCATCGGATGGCGGTATTTAAACTATTCTCCTGTGCAACTCAGCAGTAAGGTCGAAGTAGATGGCCTAATGACGGGGTGTGAGCAGTTAGGTACACCTTTTTCCAAAAAAAAAATGGGTGGTGTAGTACCGTGTTATAAATTTAGGACTTGTTCTGAGGGATAATTAGATTTTCAGTGCAGATGATAGCTTGTCTTAATGTTCTACCGTCCTACAATAATCACAAAACAAAAACATAAAACAAAAACATAACATCACGCCTGTATTCCCCGAAGGGGTAGGCAGAGGTGTATTACACACCCACGACTCGCCAGTTATGTTTAAGTCCCACGTAATAGGGGCGAGCCTATTGACGTCTACCGGGCACATTTCCAAACTCCGGGCTGATACTGAGAATTTTTATTTTTAGGAAAAAGCTCAATAACATTGCCCGATCCAGGGATCGAACCCGAGACCTCACGATTAGCAGTCGCATACACTACCGCTACACCACTGAGACAATTAACAACAACAGTAACAGTACAATAATCACCACTACGTAATAAAAGCAAACATCTCCCACTTCTGATTCTGACACAAACCAAATATATTTAATTTCTAAGCACGTAAGTTTGTTCGAATCTGCTCATAAAATAAAACAGTTTTCCGGCGAAGAAACCTATTATATCGCCACAAAATCTCTGGAAGACATTCAGCATATCGTTTGTAAGTTTAATTACCCAAGTGTGGGACAGACGGGCAGATCAGGACGTGCCTGGCCTGTGTTATTAGTTCGCCAATTTTCATATTAGCTTAAATAATATGTTAGGTTGATTGACGATTTGAGTCATGAGAGCAAAGCGTGATTTTGTTGATAGCGGCACAAAAGGTAGCTGAGAGCTAGAACTAAATAAATTAATAAAAATGAGCTAATAAACAGATTTATTTGCTTAAGATGCCAACTTATTATAATTATTAATGTGTTAATTAATTGATAGTAAATTATTATCAACTATGCAGTCTTTTCAAAATAGCGTAATCATTTCAATAGATTGAACTGACAAAAGCAATAAAAAGTTAATCTCCTTGATTTAGAAACCTATGTGGTTTAAAATGTATTAAGCTGACTGTCACAGAAAATCATCGAGGATGTAGTGTGGGAACTACATAATTTCAAAATGAGAAATAAGCTCTTATGAAAATTATCATTTATGTCAGAGACGAGCTCTGTAATATAATAATTTTAGCTAAACCAATGTCTTTGTATTTTCTTCATGCAGTCATGGTTATAGAACGTGATAGTGATATAATTATGATCTTAGAACTACTATCGCAAAGGTAAAGTTAGACTCGCTATGCTATTATCACTTGTACCACACGCAACCCCGAAGCGATCTAAACTTGTGAGGGAGCAAGTTAGCGGCGCGTGTGCTCTTTACTGTCTGTTTTGATGGTGCATGCCACCTGTATTGTAATTAGTTTAATTGTTGTACGTGAGTATACTTGTCTTGCTAAGTACTGATATGATTAGCGTGGAGTTAGGGCTGTAACGATATCAGAAGTGGGATGCCAGAATACCTTCTCACGTTATTTAATAATACTAATTTTCTGAATTTATCGTATTTAATTGATTTTAACTATTCATATAGGGATCTTGAGATGAATAAATTCCATAAAACTACCAAATCTATATTTATTGCTTTAGTAGTTTTATTTAATAACTAGTGGCTGGGCGTAACTTCGTTTGCTTGGATCCCAGATTTTAGTTAGTATAATATAAGTATTCTTCTATATTTTTAAAACACGTTAATTATCTTTATGCAAAAATAGCTGTTCCAAAGGAACCTAACATTTATCGGGATAAAAAGTATCCTGCATGTTAATCCAAGTATAAACTATCTGGTTGTCAAATTTCATCATTATTGTTGTTGAGTAATAAACACACCAACATCTAAACATAAAAACTTTCATCATTTTAGTAGTAGGATCTCGTTTATATCCAAGTAGGTAAATATCAGAAAGTATTAGGTGAACCGTCTCATATCATAATCAGAATAAATGGATGTATATAATAATATAGATATTCATTTAAGAGGATGGTGTATCGCAAATGTAAGATCACTCTTCGGCCTGGTGGAAGTGTAGCGATGACCAGACAAGGCCGAATAAAATAGGACGTTCAGGCAGGACGGGATGTGATGTGTACGTCAATGATACTGTTAATACTGTTGTGTTTCATATGATAATGATAAAGACGCAAGTTCGAATCCTGCTCGTAGAAAATTTATTTCCGTTTTTGTCCGTGTGGTGATGGATTAAGAATACAAGTGTAAATTTTTTCCACGGGTGTCGTACGAGACTGCTAAGGGAAGGGCTGGTGGTACGGCTGGGTACCAAGTGGGAATACTCACTTGCTATCAGACCCGAACGAGTTGGTACCATCATCTCCCGTGTGACCGGCTATGTATTACATCGGTGTGTTTTGGTTGTAGCAGGAGACAGCCCTTTATTCTATTCTCTATTCTTTCATTTCACATCCGTTACGTGAAATGCTGAGCAGCGGCTTGACAGTAGGTATTCCTAGTAAAACTGAGTCCATGAGCGGTAGTTTCCACTTACTATCAGGTGGATAGAAGCTTGAATACTATTATAAGTAATAAAAAAATATAACCTACAAATTATTTGTGAATGAGGAAAAAGAGACTCTTAGTACGAGCGAGAATCGAACCTAATCCGGTGAAGTGCTCTAAGCCACTGAGCTACCGTACCAACCTTTTCGGTCATCCCAATCTCCTCATCACATTTGTCTTTACGACCAACGCCATCTATCGGAATGCATTTACATGTATTAATCCAATAAAACAAAATATAGATCAAAAATGTTTAAATATAACCTATCAACAGTACAATTTAAACGCCTGATTTTGACAAGTTATTTCTTTGATCCAAAACAAACTATTACTACGTTACAGCGTTTTCTTTTTTTTATACTACTAGGGCGCAAACAAGTATACCCACCCGATGTTATGCGGTTACCGGTATGCGGGTACTGCGCATGCAGCACCGCTAACAAATGAGTACTCCTGGCTCTACCACCAGTAACGCTATGGATAACTCCTTATTTACTCGCCTCGTACTACACTCACGAGAAAAATTAAAAATTGGGTAACAAAATCTGTATTCTCGGATATTACGTATCTAATGGAATGGATTATACTTACGATGTTGTTGATTTTCGTAACGAAGAAAAGCGGGATTCATTATTCAACTCAAATTGAAGGTTTACTTCATAAGGTAAACAAAATAAACAACTAAAATGCGAAGCCGATAGCGTGCCCTTAATAACTCTAACAACCGCCAAAATATTATGTTACTAATTTAACTTCAAACATTTAATGTTGTAACTTTGAATCGTGCCTTAACAAATCCCTGTTTTTAAGTTTTATATCGCTTTATATAATAACTATACAGTCTGTTTAGAAATTAATGGAGACTTAGAATAACCATTATAATTACAAACAATAACATAATTAGTTGTATCAAACATTAATTAGCAAATAAGCATACGAGTATCATGTGCTCGTAGCTAACCATCTCTCAACCATCACCCTATGTTTTTTTTTAAAAAGGGAAGTATACATACCTAAGCGCACACCCCGTCGCTCGGGGCAACGAACAGGTTAGTGAGGCCCTCGCCCAGTAAATAAATCCGGCGTGTGCCATCCCTCCGCCTGTATTGGCGGGCCACTGGAACTGTGTTACATTACTTCAGTGGTATCATACATTACCCCTTTGCACAAAAATTATACACAAAAGTATCCATCCCGCTAGGTAACCCTCCGTTTTTTTCTGTGATGAATAGTAACTTATCTTCTTCTTTGTACTCAGAACTATATGTTTTCCAAATATCGTGATGATCGGCTAGGTAGTTACAGCGTTAAGGGGCAACAAATATACAAACTACCTTTTACACGAATAAAATGATAATAAGGATTATTTAGTATATTTTTTTGAACGGTACGAAAAAGTTTATACTTAAAAATAGATCAATGATGTTATTGAGACTACTTCTCGAAAATTGGTATGCATAAAATAATAGAAAAAAACTTGCATTAAAATCCGTTCAGTAGTTTTTGCGTTATGCAGGAACGAATAAATAGGCAAACAGATAAACAGACAAACAGACAAAAAATCTAAAAAACACATTGATTTGTGTTCACACACGCCTATATAGCCAAATACAGTATATTTTTCTCAAATGTCTTATCTACATGTGACACTGCAGACACAAATCTGTTACAGCTTTATAATAGTTAGGATTGCAAAAAATCTCTAAAAGAAACTATTCAGTGTACACCGGCTTGACAGTACTTAGTATATAGGTAGTTGACCGTCGCAATTTACCATCAGGTGGGCCGGGGCTCGTCTGGTATCATAAAAATAAAAAGAAATCATAATTCCAAGCATTCTTTTAATGCCCTTTTTTCGCAATTTCTCATCAATCATTCACAAATACCTGACGTAGCGATACATTTACCTGCCATTAAAAACATATTGCACTCTTTGAGCGTACCTTTTGAATAATAACCTTCACATCAAAGAAAGTGGGGCCAATAAAATTATCATTACACGAACATTTTTGTCTCCTTACAAGAGAACCGTTGCTTAGGAAAAGCTAAGGTAAAGTTATTAAATTCGTCAACAAAGCAAATGACTGGAAATAGTTACCCTTTTTTTAAAAAAAATCAGACTCCGTCTGAGCAATCTCTGAAAAGGGTACATCTAAAAGAGACCTGGCAATACCTACATAACTTGGAGAATAATCAAAGTACTGATGTATTCGTCATCAAAGAATTAACATTCGTCATCAAAATACTGATAAAAATGATTGAAAAGATGACTTACTCGATTAGATTGGGATTTGGCAAAGGTGATATACTAGAACAGCTTTTACTCTATGTGTCTATGGTTTTAAAAAGTAACTGGAGTAGACTGTTGGTGGTAGATACAAGATAAGTGGGGACAAAAGGGATAGATACAATATTAGATTTCAATAGTCAAAATCACTCGTAGTACGTTATGAGTTTTGTCTTGTCTTATTGTACTTTGTGTCCGTCAAATATATGTTTGTAAAGTCCCTCACTGTACTGGGATTATTCCTATATGAACTACTAATAGGCAGATCGTTGGTGCATCTATCACCGTCGACCATAAAACAATTACAAAAAAGGCATTCTACTAAAAAGTTATTTATATATTTTACCGCAACATACACAAGGGTTCATAAGGAAAAAAAATAGAAATTTAAGCGATGACATAGTAGCAATATAATGGCGCAATAACGAGCCCTCTTGATACAATTTCACTGTACAATGAAAGCTGAGGAAAGTATACATTTGACAAAGTTTCTTCACAAAATTGACAGCGTTCACGAAACATGTTTTACTCTTAAAATTGTTTCCAATTTTACGAGCGGCAAGGGAAAGTACCACGGAGTTTACCAGTTGGAAAAGTTAGTTCAATGAAGTTACATCGTTCTTAGAGTCTTTTTTGAAATATCTGCGATATTTTTTATGGTGACTTACAACCGTCAAGCGCTTTATAAATAAATAATGACGTGACACGCTGACTTATGTATTTAGTCGTTAAAATTATTGCATTTGAAAGAATAAGGCTGACCATTAATAGTGTTAAGTAGTAGGAACGTTGGAATAGTAGAAAGTCAATTAAACGAGATAGAATGTGTGGTGATGGACTAAGGATATAAGTGTCACCACCCCATTTCATCGCACAAGTGTCGCACGTATCATCTTCCGTATGACCGGCTATGGGGCACCTCAGTGTCTTTTGGTTGTAGCGGAAGATAGCCGTCATTTCCTATCTAAGAAATTAAATGGTGATCTTGGTAGTGTTTTTAGTATTATTGAATATATAAGAGGTAGTTACCATTTACCATCAGATAGGGCGTGGCTCATTTGCTGGTGGCAAATAAAAAATGTATTTTTATTACGTAATATTGGCGTAAATTTAAAAATTATAAACCCTTTCAGATTAAGTGTTTATTTTCAAAAGAAGACAACCTGAGACTGCGGGTAGATTACCTTTGTTCTTACCACAAAGCTATCACTGCAAATAACACATTAATACACGTTTCAAAGAAATACGCTTCTAAAATAAAATAAAGTACTCTTAGAACACATAAGATTCTGTTGTTCTTAAGTATGTAAAACAAAGAATGCCTGTCTATTGATGATAGGGGTCGTTAAACATTACATTTTATCTCTTAATGCGTGTGAGCTACGACGGCAATATCAATATCTTGGCTGAAAGCTGGAAGGGCTGGTATACTTCATAATAATATTCACACCTGCATTTTTATATCTATTTCGCAATCAATAAATAAGGACATATTACATTATTGCGCAGCGAGCGGAGAGGAGAATATGGCGGGTTACTAGGTGGGTGAAAGCTCCCTATTGTCTCCAAGGCCGGCAGGTTGTGCAGTTAGAAAAAAAATACTTTGGTTCCTCAGTCAACAATTATTAAAGCCGTGGTGATGATGCTGTTAAATCCAAGGACGCGAAAACCAAGCATTAATAGCTTGGTTTTCGCGTCCACACGTCGCGTGAAACAGATTCTGAAAGAAATAAATTGAAAACGTCGATGGCGCTAAATGCTGTTGTGCTCCTAACTTGAGTCGTTCATTGCGTTTAGTGATTAACCTCGAGGATTTGATTGACGGCCAATGTAGTTACTTACTTAAATAAATTATTACTAAAGGACAATATTAGCCATTAGCTGAGTTGTCAGTCGTCTACCAAAACTGAATAAATACACAGGTCCATCCATCCATCAGCCTTTCAACGTCCACTGCTGGACATGGGCCTCCCTAAGAGAACGCCACAACGAGCGGTCCCGTCATGGGGTTAATGCCGTAATCGCCATGCTTGGCAGGCGGGTTGGCGATCGCAGTGGATGCTGTTAATACTCGAGGGAGTGCTGCTGCCCACTCCCCCGGTATTCCCTCAGTCGGCTCTTACGACTCCCGTGGGTAGAAAGGGGTGGGACAATTCTAAAGCCGGCCACACACGGCCAAATACACAGGTGGTTGTAAAATCAATGATGTACGTTTCAAAATATTTATATTATGTCGGTTAGGTAGGTATATTTTGTGACACCATTTTGATATAACACCCTCATGACAAACGTCAATGAAATGTCACATTTGAACGTTGACATAAAACCGCCACATTTTATTGAAGTCATTTATTTCCTTTAGTAAGTAACAAAGATTTTGACAGCTTTGAGAATCATTTTTATTATTTCTGTACTTAAAAGGGAGATTTAAAATTTTCCTATGTCATTAATCGAATCCTTTTTAGTCTATATGTAAATTTAATAATAAATGGTACCGCTAAGTTCTTTAAATAATTTATTTTAAAACTGTCAGCGATGGAAATACAATAAAAATCTGATATCCTCTGGCTAATGTTTTATAATAAGTTTGAATTTCAAATGCCACCTTAAGTAAGGTAGGCCCCTTAATATCGAGACATTAAACACTGCAACAGAAACGGGACTAGCCACATAACCGTATCCATAAACAGAAGCACGACTTAATAATAGAAATAAACTGGATCATAAGATTAATACAACGCACAAACCTAATAAAATGTAATCGAACCCTCCTTATAAACATTATACGCAATTCAAATGACTTTGTTTCTTCAACATTCAACCCTTTAGTTATATTTACGACCTTTTTTCGGTCTATAAAGAGATATCAAAATACTTATGTAAACGAAATCAACCCTATCCGTTATCTAACAATATATTTTTAGGGCGAATATCGTATACATTGAATAGTTATACAAATACTTTTATTTCAGTCTCTGCTGTTATGCCGTTGTTAAATAGCGTCATACATGGTAAATAGCTTCATGGCCATATCGGAATCCAGCTCTGGAGTGTACCTGGATTTAATCGTGTGATGTCAGCTGGTGCATGATAAAAGAGGACACGATTTCACTTTTAATTTGTAATTGTCGGGTCAGTAACAATTCTGTCGGTTTAAGGTCAAGACCAAGTTAGTTCGAATTTTCTAAAATATAAATAATATTTGCATTTGTTAACGAATTATCACTGCCGAAGGAATGTAACATAGTTCCAGTGGCCCGCAAATAAAGGCGGAGATACGGCGCACGGCGGGTTTCTTTAGTAGGTGAAGGCCCCACACTACCCTGTTCGTTGCACCGAACGACGGGGTGTATGGTTAGGAACATTTTTTCCCGCCTTAACAAGAAAAAAGGCATTTATTTGATATCTTGTGAAGTCTGAAAGCCTCCATCCACACGAGGTCTGTGTGGTGAATTAAAGACTATATCTTAGTCACACCGGGAGGAGATCTGTGCACAACAGCAATAGTTATAGAAAAAAAAAATAGTAAAAGATGATTAAGTTGTCGATTCAAACTGGAAATCAAACATAAAAAATAATTTTGAACTTGCGTAAATGCGTAATTTTGAGAACAATTCCATTCATAGCAATAAGTAAAAAATAAAAATGTTAAACGGTTTTATTAGAAACAAAGATAGTAATATGATGTAGATAATTTAGCGAAAGCTAAAAAATAATTTAGTAGGTCCTAGCTGTGCCAGTCTTCACATCACTCCCCTCGTCAATCTAGAGCATTCAACAGACAAAAAATAAAATCGTAAATCGGCTCATCATTATAAATGCTATTTGTAAATAATATTTACTCAGGTTAGACTACGCCAATTGCGGAGCAGCAGTTATGCAATTTTTTTGTTGAGTCCACGAGTGGTGGCTACAACTAACCATCATAGCCATCAGCAGGTGCATCAGGTGGTTGCCGCTGCTGTACTGAATAGTAAAACCAACAAATCGTGCGTGTGTATCTTAATGTGTTTTTTATGGTAGTGGTAGCGCCTTGATGAGCATGAATGGGCCGGCTCGATTGGGGAAGTACCACCCTCTCACAAAAGATCAGCGTGTGTGTACGGTAGAAGTACCTACCGTTGTGTTTAGTATGGTGAGTGAGAGTGCTGAGGCCCGAATCCCTTTCTTATCTTCTCCTTGTTGTCCTTCCTATCCTCTCCTTAATATACTTCCTACTCACCTTCTATCCCATTCCTTGAAGATGGCAATGCGCGAGTGATGCTTCTGGTGTTGCTAGCGTTTATAGGCTACGGTAACCGCTTACCATCAGGTGGGCCGTATGCTTGTTTGTCACCCACGAAGTATTAAAAAAAATATTTTGGTTAACTTCTAAGTACTGCTATATTTCTGACATATCCTGCTAGGGGCCAGCTTCAACGTCAGCTAGACTAACTTACTTACTTATCATCACGCCATTTCCCTTGCGGGGTAGGCAGAGAGAACAGAGTGCCAAGAGGCTCTATTCTTGCATACATCACTCGCTTCCTCAACATTCATAACTCTCTTCATACACGCTCGCCGGTTTCGGAGGCTCCTAACTCCACCTTCCTTCAATACATGACCGATTTAGTCTAGGTAGGTGAGTCTCGGTCTCCCCCTGTACCTACATCCTTCCACTTTCGCATTGTATATCTTCTTAACCAGTCACTCGTCCGGCATTCTTTCCACATGTCCGAACCATCGGAGCATTCCCTTTCGCATCTTTACACCAATACTCTCTTTCATATCTACTCGCTCTCTTATGTCGTTGTTACGAATGCAGTCAGTCAACCTCACTCCACAGATTCTCAGCAGAGGCCGCATTTCGACTGCATTGATTTTACTCTCATGCTCCTTTTTGCATACCCAACTCTCGCTTCCATATAATAACGTTGGGACAAGCACTGCGTTGTGTATTGCAACACCTGTCTTCTGGCTGAGGTGGTGGCTGCCCAGAAGTTGTCCCAATGCTCCGTTCACTCTATTTCCCGCATTCACTCTTCTCTCTACATCAGTGGTGTACCTTCCATCCCGACTGAACTTTTAAAAACCATTATTTTGGTATTGCTCACATACACACGTAGGCCCCTTTTCGTTCGGTCAGCTAGACAGGTTGGAAAAAGGCTTCAAGTATCCCTATCGTAGAAGTAATGCTATTATTTCCTTACCCGATACTAGAAATATGGGCTGGTGACATTTTCTATTATATATCCGTCACTACATAGGCCAAATAACATAGGACAAGATTGCTCAATTATTTTTTAAATTAAAAGTTTATTGCGTAAACATTAAAAAGTTTTAACGCAATTTCTTCTAACTTGCACCACAGCAAAGGTCCAGCTAAAATGGGCCCTCGCAGTTTTCACCACGCATTTGAATGGTAACAGCTTCATCTAGATAACTACCCGCGATGTTATCTTCCTGTTTTTTATGTAGAGATGGTTTTTTGTTTGTATATCACGAAAAAGAATACTTTGAAATGCCTTTAATATTTAAATGTACATATTTTTTATCATTTAGTAAGTTATACAATTCAATTCTGGAGTAGATTTAGATGGCTTGGTTACGTAAGACGGTAAGAAAGTATTTTGAAATTGAGTAATTTTCAATATCAGTTGCCAGAGCGTCTGGAATAGAAATCCAGAAGACGCGAGTCCAAAGCCCGCTCGTGGCTATCGTTTTCTAATTCATATTTCCGCACTCTATGTTTTAATAATTAATAGTCAAGATTATCAAGTACAAATGAACAAAATAACAACATTTTTATAGGGCTGCGTCATCATTTGGCATGATTGTTTGCCTGGTTGGAACAATTTATGCAAATACATCCCACAGCTGGTGAGGGCATAATTCAAGACGACAAGAAAGAATGTGATATGGAAATTGATGGCCCGAGTCATGATGACTGAGCATTTGAAATGGTAATTCAAACCGCACGTGGCTATAATTTTAATTCGCAAATTGTGTTTTAGTAAAAATGTAAAATAATATTTATGTATTACTAATTATATACGTCTCTATATATCTTCGCATTGACAGAGCTTTCCAGTCTACCCTACTCCAACAGACTACCCAATACAGTTGCAAATAAAACAATATTTTATCTTAATTACTTCCATCCCAAATGACCATTCAAATACGCGGCGCAAGACTCGAACCCTGACCGATCCGTAATTAATTTCACCAGGAACATTGACAAACGGATTGGTTAGAATATATCTACAGAGTATATCATTACAATTCGGGCCCTTTTCCCTCGCACAGCAATCCCTCGTATTTGTACTGATTAGAGGATTAAAGGACAAATAATGTGAAGTATATATTGCTATTATAATCACACCTTTATTTCTGAAGGGTAAGTAGAACTATAATTCAAATCCTGAGGCCTAACTTCATCATCTTGGAAGCGAATCTATTATATTATATCTGGCGCAGTTCTATATTTCCATACTTTTTTTTTGAATCATTTAATATTTGTGGTGACGGATTAGGAATAATAGTGTCACCACCCCATCCTTTCCCGTGGGTGTTGTACAAGGCTAATAAGGGAAGTAAGCATTTATCACCCATTGCATTAAGTACTGGTGGTAGGGCTGGATATCAAGTGAGACTACTCACTTGCTATCGGGCACGAACGGCTCGATACCACCGTCTCCTGTGTAACCGGTCATGAAGCACGTCAGTGTGTTTTGGCTGTAGCAAAAGATAGCTGTTTATTATTTCATTTCATATCTAAGAAATGAAATGGTGTGTAGCAGCTTGACAATATGAGACGAATTGAGTCCATGAGCGACGGTTGCCACTTACCAGCATGTGAGCCGTGGCTCGCCTGCTATCATTGCCACCTATAAAAAAAAGCCAATCTGGCAGTCACTAATTAGTCATAAATTATTTGTGAATGTGGAAAAAGAGGACTTTACTGCGAGCGGGATTCGAACCTGCCTCCCTTCCAATCCGGGAAAGTGCTCTAGACTGCTATGATTTATGAATGTGGAAAAAGAGAAGGCTCCTGACTAACAGAAAAGTTCTCTTTTTCCACATTCACAAATATTTATTTGTTTAAAGTACATAGCTGAGCATGTCAAGTGCTAAAATATAGATCAAAATATTTATAATAAATTTGTTGTTTGATTCGTCCAATCAGGAATAAATTTTGTAATTGTCAATCTGTCTATAGTTATCGTCTTGACAGATCAGCAATCGAACTTACAAAAACATGCTTCCTTATTTTCATTCAGAAGAGTCTACCATCATTTATTACGGCGATAATGAAGAAACTTATACAATCCCAAAGTATTAAAAATGGTATATACGTGTAGAAGGTAAGAAGGATTAGTATAGCCTTCGTTCGCGTGGAATTTAGTTATTTTCTTTTTAGTGCACAATCCTAATTATTTTTCCAAATTAAAAGTAGCCTAAGTTAATCTCCTCTAGTAACAACAGCTGTTAGTGAAAGTCCCGTCCAAATTGGTCCAGCTTTTCTGGATATTAGCCAGAATAAACAGACAGATCGACAAACATAAACTTAAAAAATTGGTAAATTGTTGTAAGCAGCGTACTCTCTATAGATTACCCATCGTTTACATCTTGCTGTACATCTTTGTTTAGGGCTAGAATTTATCAATCTATGACGCTCTCAAGATATTACATCAATCAAATAAAATATGTGATAAAGTTCTAATATCGTATTTCAACTATACAAAAATTACTGAAATTCAAAACAACTCATTGGTATAATACGAAGAAATATGAATATGACTTGAGGGAATTGTAGAATAGACAGGGATTGACCAATCGATGCTAACGACATACTTAACCCGCATGTATCATCTATGATAGAAGATTTTCTGCAACGCACATCGAACATTGTCACTTATACTCCATAGCACAAATAGAAACTTGTGTGACCTGCCGAAGGTTATACTCAAGCTAAATGTCACTTTGATTCGTAACAAACACATTAGCCCTTATGTAAATCGACCAATCAATAAATCAGTTCACTGCTAAATATAGGCTTCACCAACTGCCTTTTCAGCCCATCTGATGGGGAGTCGTAACTGTCGCTCATGGACTCAACAATAAGAATAGTGCCAAAAAATTATTATTCACTATTTTATTTCGCTGATTATTAATATAATTAATTTCCTACAACATCCGATTGCCTGTGTGCCAAATTCAGAGTATTCCTGTCGGCTTTTATAGGTTATCAAATCTCACCTTGAGAGATGAACCGGTACGCTGAGTGTAATAAATAATAGTTCAATTGTAAAGAATTCGAAATCAGTATATTTATCATTCATATTTTCAAAAACCACTAAATCATTTGAGCTAATATTTTGTAAATATGGTCTAAATTATACGATTCACCAGCAAAAAGTTTTGTTAGTAAGTTTCTATTGTAAAAAATCGCTCATATATGTTATAAAATATGAGGGACTCAATAAAAGGGACGATTTTACCCCCGGCACAGTTTACACCCACAGGGATCCAAAAATACAACCCCTAAAGGGAAAATCCACAGAGAAAATCTAGTTGTCTATAAGTAGGGTGACCATGAAGTAAACACAATCCAAAAAATGCTAAGGTGCCTAGTTAAAGTATCAAGATATTACGTATCACAAGTGGTAACTGTAAACTATCTTATGTTTTTCTTCATTCCTATTTCTTTCCACTAGCACAGAACATAATGGTGGAGTTGTTTGTGAGCAGATTGGTCCTGCGTAATGCTCTTCGCTCTGGTACTGTGGACACGTTTACTTTTCAGCATAAGATAGACAGTAGCTCATCTATAGCCGTACAATATAAAAATAATAGGTGCATAGCTTTAGTTTCTTGATTATTTTAGTAGTGAAAGTGACTTTCTACTCAACAACATTAATCAAAATCCTTACTGAATCTACTACGCAATTCGTGCACTTGTATTTTTGTGAGCGTAGAAAAATCCTTATAGAAACGATTACCATGGACACTCTACTTATAAGTAACAAATATATCCTCGTACCTTTCCTTGTTTTTCGCCAAACTCGGCCATTGTCCTGAGTTATCGGTGCCTTACCTCACAACATCGTCCCTCCCCTGACCTCACCGCCTATCTCTCCCCTGGTCATTTGTCATGCCTGCAGTTATACATTACTTTTTATTGATCGTTATTATTGGGACAGTCTTGTTTTGTATAGAAAATGCGTAACACGAATTTGAGATTATATTAGTTTACCATATTTTAGCTAACGTAGTGATAGCTAAAGGACTGCGATGACATATCGAGTTCGATTGCCATTTTGAGATCGAGATCTCACAAGGCAAACAGATCTGATTTATCGAAATTATAAGTGTATTTGCTGTCAAATTATCATACATCACGCCTGTATTCCCCGAAGGGGTTGGCAGAGGTGTGTCACACACCCACGACTCGCCAGCTATGTTTAAGTCCCACGTAATAGGGGGCGAGCCTATTGACGTCTACCAGGCACATTACCAAACTCCGGGCTGCTACTGAGAATTTTTCTTATTTTATTTTTTTTACGAGAAGTCTCAATAACACTGGCCGACCCGGGGATTGAACCCGAGACCTCATGATCAGCAGTCGCTTACACTACCGCTGCACACAGAGGCAGTTAACTACCACTGCACTACAGAGGCAGTTAAAATCATACACTAGCTTCTGCCCACGACTTCGTCCGCATGGAAGCTATCAAAAGGAAAAAAAAACGATTTAGAAATATTCTGTATTAGTGCTCCGTTTCTATTGGTCTTAACGTGATGATATATAGCCTATAGCCTTCCACGATAAATGGGCTATCTAACACTGAAAGAATTTTTCGAATCGGACATGTAGTTCCTAAGATTAGCGCGTTCAAGCACACAAACTCTTCAGCTTTATATATTAGTATAGATATAGATACATAGACTCAAACCTGTTTCCCGGTTAGGTAGGTCTACATAGTATAATACCTATGTCCCCGAGGGGTAAGCAGAGGTGTATTACATATCCAAGATTCGCCAGCTATGTTTAAGCCTCACGTAACAGTGGGCGAGCCTATAGCCGTCTACCGAGCACATTTGCAAACTCTGGTCTGCTACTGAACCACCAAAGGAATGTAACATAGTTCCAGAGGCCCGCCAATAAAGGCGGAGAGACGGCACACGGCGGGTTTCTTTAGTGGGTGCAGGCCCCACACTACCCCTCGTCATTACCACGAATGACGATGACGGGGTGTGCGGTTAGGAACATATTTCCCAGCCTTAACAAAAAAAAAATAATCTGCTACTGCGATTTTTCTTTTTACGAACAAGCTGACGTGGTCAAAGGCAACGAATTGCCACTTATCGTGAAGCGGCCTTCCCATTCAATATTTAGAAAAATTAATATTGTACTATTAAAAGAAGTTACATTATTTGTACCTACAGTATGTTGTATGTTTCCTATAGTTTATGTATTACTAGCCTTTGCCCGCAGCTTCCCCGCAACCAAAAGCTATTTTTAGGTTATATCTCAGGTTCCCGATATAATATTAGCGAGATAAAATGTATACCAGACTTTAAAACTAATGAAGAGCTATCTTAATAACTAATAAAAAAAGTTGCACTAAAATCCGTTCGGTAGTTTTTGCGTGATGCGCAAACGAACAAACAGACAAACATTTTGAAATAAAAGTACGTTTACGGAATCTATTACTTTTACTTGATTTTCTACTATTATCCCGACATTTTGAATACTTTACAGCATTCATGATCTCCGGTGGACTTGGATGGTAGACGTCCAAGTCAAGTTCTAAGTCCACCTATGATCATTAATGCTGTAAAGTAAAGCCGGGCACACACGGCCAATTTTTATTATATATTATATTATTATTAAAGTTTTTATTGGTAAATTTTAGGTATAGTGGTAGAGCCCAGCCGTGTGGGGCCGGCTTTAGAATTGCCCCATTTCTCTCTACCCATGGGAGTCGTAAGAGCCAACTGAGGGAATATCGGGGTAGTGGGCAGCAGCACTCCCTCGAGTATTAACAACATCCACTGCGATCGCCAACCCGCCTGCCAAGCGCGGCGATTACGGCATTATCCCCTATAATGAGCACACAAAGAAATATCTTAACAGCTGAATAATAGTCATATTTATTTTGTTATTCTACATAAACAAAACAAGTTAGCAACAATCAAAGGTATTAATACTCCCGTTCATCAGAGAATGTTGCTGACAGTTTCCCCCCTCCCCCTCAACAGATAATAGCTTTTCTCTGTTGCAGTAAAGTATCAACAACCTTTATTGGGTAATTATTTCTATACGAAGTCCCTACGTTAGCTATGACAAACATATATTTGTTCTGCCGAGTAAGAACGGTGATAAATCATTGTTTCGAGATTCTTATTTTGGGAGGGTTGTGAATGACGGTGAGCTGGAACACCAGAGTTCGTAAGTAGTTAGATGACGTCATTACTTGTGTAATCATTGTTGTTCTTAATTCCTTTTTTAAATTTTACAGTGATATTTTTGCTGTCAAACTGCAAAAGGTGATATTTTTATTCAAAATTGTGCGAAGAAAAATAAATTGATCAGGAGTCTCGAAAAACACCGGTTTTCGAGACTGCTGATCAATTTTTCGCTTTACGCTCACCGAAGCGTGTATAAGGAGAATTATGACTGTTGAGGTAGAAGGAGATGTATGCGGAATAGAGAATTTAGGCATTCTGTTCTATGTGCCTCCTCGCAAGAGAGTTGGGGTGATGAGAAGTACTTAGTAAGTATTAATATTATGTAAACAGCCTCTGTGGTGCAGTGGTAGTGTGAGCGACTGTTGATCATGAGGTCTCGGGTTTCGATCCCCGGGACGGGCAGTGTTTTTGAACTTTTTCGTAAAAAGAAAAATTCTCAGTAGCAACCCGGAGTTTGGAATTGTGCCCGGTGGATGGTAATAGGCTCGCCCCCTATTACGTGGGACTTAAAGTCTTAAACATAGCTGGTGAACCCTGGGCGTGTAATACACCCTGTGTGTAATACACCTCTGCTTACCTCTTCGGGGAATGCAGGTGTGGTGATATATATATTTTTTATATTATGTAAATGCGAAAGTTTGTGAAGGTATTAATCATGCCTAAAAAATTGAATGGATTTGGACTAATAGTCGTAACGACGACGTAAGAGAGCGACTAGGTATTAAAGAGAGTATCGGTGTAAAGATGCGAAAGGGAATGCTCCGATGGTTCAGACATGTGGAAAAAATGCCGGACGATCAACTAGCTAAGAAGATATACAATATGAAACTGGAAGGATGTAGGTACAGGGAGAGACCGAGACTCACCTACCTAGACCAAATCGGTTACATTAAAGACAGGTGGAGTCTTTTATTTTGATGAAGCGAGAGATGTATGAAAAAATTGAACTTTTTAGCTCTATGTTCTCTCTATCTACCCACAAGGAAGATGATAGCCTATAGACGTCAACAATACCAGAGGTATCACTCTCACGTCGCCATCTCCAATGAAAGGGATTGGAGGTGGAGCTAAAGAAAAATGAGAGGAAAGGATGGATACAAAGGAGAGGATAATAAGGTGAGAATATGGAGGAAATTTAGGCCTCCAGGACTCTCACTCACCACTCACAAAGGTAGCGAGCACCTACCGTCGTTTCACGCCGATTTACTCTGAGAGAGTGGTTCTTCCTCTTCCACTTTGAATGTTTACTTAATATTATAAATCCCAAAATAATTTTGTTTTTACGCTTTTATTACTACTAAACCAATTATCATTAAATTTCGCATACATAATAATATAATAATACTTTGGAAAATCCAAAACTCACGCCTCATAATCTTCATTTTTCACAAAGAAATTGAGTAGTTTTCAATAAATCACATAGATAGCGCTAATTAAAAAAAATGCTAATGTGTTTCTCACGTCTTATACGCCATCTAGCGCAAATTTTAATAAGTACTAATATATTGGTCTATAGAAGTAGTTCTACGAAATAAGGTATAGGCTATAGCGCTAGTTTTAGTGTATCACTGTGCCATTGAATCGAGCGTAAATGTTCACAATTTTTTTGTTTATTTAATAACAATTAAACCACATCGAATCAGACCGTGAAAAATAATAGGGCTCTATTCGTAATTTTACTGAAGTTAATAAGAAAAAAAAAGATTTGATTAGTAAAGTATTGCGGTTGTTATCGTGTTAACATACATCAGTTGTTCTGTGTAAAACGAGAATAGTCTTACCTCAATGCAATTGCAATTGGCCGTGTGGGGCTGGCTTTAGAATTGTTCCACCCCTCTCTACCCACGGGAGTCGTAAGAGCCGACTGAAGGAATACCGAAGGAGTGGGCAGCAGCACTCCCTCGAGTATTAACAACATCCACGGCAATCGCAAACCCGCCTGCCAAGCGTGGCGATTACGGCATTATCCCCCATGACGGGGCCGCTCTTTGTGCCGTTCTCTTGGGGAGGCCTATGTCCAGCAGTGGACGTAGAAACGCTGATGGATGGATGGATGGATGGAATAATATAATATAGTTTGGAGTTGGAGTACTTGAATTCACATGGACGAAAACGCGGTTAAAATGTTGTTATTAATATATGGTGCTATAATTGCTTATGTCCTGTTAGCTTGGATACCAACATTACGCCATATAGACGGCAGCTTTTGATGACAGAAATATTATATTTAGATGATATACTCGTACATACGCATGTGTATTTAAAGAAGTTGTGCAAAGCAAACTTTTTGCTGGCTAATTCTACGCCGATATTCCAGCATATTGAGTGTTTCTTCTTTAAAACAGCTTGGCGAAGAAGAGCTGGTGAAGTCTGCTAACCCGCATGGCTTAAATACTTTTCACTCTGAAAGTAAAGTCATGCCCAACAGTGGGTTGCTCACAAATATGGATATTTTTATGATATTTTTATGTATAATTTATATCCTTTTTAATGTCTTGAGTGACGCCTGTGCCATCTGTTAAATGTAGGTATGTATTTGCTTACATCGTTTCAAAAAATTGCAATACATTTGTAGTTTTTTTATTTTATTTTAGCGTTAATAGCTACGACACAGTTTTTTCTTAACTAATGTAGTTATTAATGAACGCAGAGTTTATAACCATTTTATTGTTTTACGAATAAGTTATATTATCTAATTTACGGACTTTTTCTTTCACACAACGTCCTTTGGTCCCAAACTACGCTTAACGCTTGTGCTATGGGTACCAGATTACGGAAAAAAAAGTTATATGTGTATATATAAGTTATACACATATTACTTTTTTTTTGTAAATACATACTACTCGTGCAGATAAAGAATGGGATTATAAATGGCGGCACATTGAGCCTGTACTGTCAGCATACTACGGCGTAACTATAAATAATAGTTCACGCAACATGAATACCGTTATTTTTTTGCTGTCTATACCGTTAGGTGTGAGTATAGACGGCGATAGTATGTGAGCGAGAAGTAAATAGTGATGACGCCATTTTTAATCCCATTCTTTATCTGCACAAGTAATAGATACATTAGAAAACACCCAGACGTAGTACAAATATCTGTGTTCATCACACAAATAATTGTCCTGAGTGGGAATCGAACCGATGACCTCGTGCACGGAAGTCGGTTAATAGTGTAGTAGGTAGTCCGACTACGCCACGGGCCCCGTTAAATCTAAGTCGTTATCTAATTGTATTAATATAGTTTACCTGCTCAGGACAATGTATGCAAATTGCAAATACATCAAACTCAAGATATTGAGAATTAGTTAATCACATTATCACGGTGGCTGAATTTGCAAAACGTTTGGAAATGTATTCCAGGAGACGCAGGTTCAAATATTTACGAACTATTATTTTTGATTTCACATTTTTGCACTTTATGTTCTCGTAGGTATGTATAATATTACCACCGAAGGAATGTAACATAGTTCCAGTGGCCCCGCCAACAAAGGCGGAGAGACGGCACACGGCGGGTTTCTTTAGTGGGTGAGGGCCCCACACTACCCTGTTCGTTGCCCCGAACGATGGGGTGTGCGGTTAGGAAATTTTTTTCCCGCCTTAACAAAAAAAAAATGTATGTATAATATTACCACTGAGGGAATGTAATATGGTTTCGGTGGCCCGCCGAAAAAGGCGGAGAGACGGCACACGGCGGGTTTGTTTAGTGGGTGAGGGCCCCACACTACCCTGTTCCTTACCCCGAGCGACGGTTTATGCGGTTAGGAACATTTATTCCCGCCTAAACAAAACAAAAAAACTTTTGGATAATATTATAGTGTACCATCACGTAGATAATATATATTTCACCAGCCATTAATGCAGTAGCAGGGGACGTAATTAAATACATATGGCTGCAAAACCATAAGTAGCAATTAAGCAATACAGCATATAATTAAACTGTTAATCTCTGATCTGCATGTACTAACTGGTCCAATTAAAATAATCATGTGTGTTCGTGATCCTTTAGTACTGAGTGAATATAGGCCGCTTGCACAACAAATACAAGAAGGTTAAAAAACAATCATGCAGCCAGCCTCATGGTAAGCGGCCAACACAGTCTGTAGTCGCTAATAACAGCAAGGGTATCAACATTAGAGGTAGACATTTGAGTGAGATATATATATAACTGCCTCTGTGATGCAGCGGTAGTGTGAGCGACTGCTGATCATGAGGTCTTGGGTTCGATAACTTTGCCCGACCCGGGGGCAAAGTTATTGAGCTTTTTTTGTTAAAGATTTTTTTTCAGTAGTAGCCCGGAGTTTGGATATGTGCCCGGTAGACGGCAATAGGCTCGCCCCCTATTGCGTGGGACTTAAGCATAGCTGGCGGACCGTGGTTGTGTAATACACCTCTGCCTACCCCTTCGGGGAATACAGGCCTGATGCTATGTTTTTTGTTTTATTATGTATCTGCTGACATTTAGAAACAAATTTATGGTGGAGATTGAATCAACAGTAGCTAGTCAAGGGAACTCCACCGAATAGGAAAGGATGTAGGTTCGAATCCTGCTTACAGTAACTTTTTCTTTTTCCACATATTTAGTCCGTATGGTGACGGACTAAGAATACAAGTGTCACCACCCCATTTTTTCCCACGGGTGTCATGAGGCGACTAAGGGAAGTAAGCAATTATCGTCCATTGCATGACTGGTGATAGGGCTGGGTACCAAGTAGGAGTACTCACTTTGTATCGGGCCCGAGCGGGTTGGTACCACCATCTCCCGTGTGACCGGCCATGAAGCACATCGTTGCGTTTTGGCTGTACCAGGAGATTGCAGTTTATTCTTTCATTTCATATTGGTGAAATGAAATGGTGAGCAGCGGCTTGACAATACTCTCGATATAGTTGAGTCCATGAGCGACGGTTACCATTTACCATCTGATGGGCCGTGTCTTAACCACTACATGCAATAAAAATAATATATAATTTGTTCTAGTAGAGTAGCTGAGCTAAAAGTACCTACTGATGAAAACTTTATCTAACTTCACAGAAACGTATAAATGAACTACAAGTATTAGCGTATATTGACATTTGACTGTATTTAAAGTTTTACTTAATTTATTTCATGTTGTCATACTGGCGCCTGTGATGCTGAACATGAGAGTCCTTTGCATAAATTTGTATAGAAATGACATGTTGCTTATTGGGTCAAGTGTTGGTGTCGAACATCAAAGACGTAAGTTTTAGAAAATACGTATTTATAATAGTTGCTGCTGAACTGTATTCTTAACATAACTGTAGGAATATTTTTGGGAATAGCAAAACTAATCAGCACAATTACTTAAACTTTTAATAAGAAAATTTTACAACATGCAACGTATCGCCATCTTATGATTAACCATCGACACATCTTGTCTATGTCCTATTGTAAATCGATACAGAAGTAGTCTATGACATTCACGTTCGGAAACATCTAATTTAATCCTACATAACTATTAGTGAAAGTGTGAAATCAAAATTAAAGTTCCAAGGATTAGCACTTGCTTCTCCTGAATAACCGTACCAAACGCTTAACCATTTGTAAAAACCGCATGAAACTACGTTTAGTAATTTTAGAAATAAAAGACTGACATAAAAAGTAAAAATCATTGTTTTATTATTTATCTTTTTACCTTTTCTTATGGTCTCCACTCCTATATAGTTTTGGTACGTACATTAATTTAATAAACAGATACATTGGGCTCTACTGTTTAGTTGCACTATCGGTATAATAATCAAAACAGTAATTAAAACAGTTTGTAATTTTTAATGTAGGTAGTTATAGAAGGTCATCTAAAATTCAAATTCTAAAATGAAATGAAATTTTTGTTCAGCTCAATAATCATTGACGTATTTGTACGCTAAAACTATTTGGTTAGTGCTTGAAAGCAGTTAATGTATTGTTGATATGTGTTTGAATGTGTTAGTCAAGGGCCTATTATGGCGCCATCTGGCGGCCAATCGAGCGTCAATGTGCCTCTGAACTGAAGCTGCTCTTACGCAATGCTAATTTGTTTAGGATTTTATAGAGTTGGTTACACAATGGAGTTAATTGCACATCAATCTATGTAACTATTACGTAAATATTTTTTTTTAATATTTTTTTTATTGCATTTAGTGGCAGACGAGCCACGGCCCATCTGATGGTAAATGGTAACCGTCGCTCATGGACTCAATTATACCGAGAATATTGTCAAGCCGCTGCTTACCATTTCATTTCACGGATATGAAATGAAAGAATAAACGGCTATCGCCTGTTACAGCCAAAACGCAACGATGTGCTTCATGGCCGGTCACACAGGAGATGGTACCAATCCGCTCGGGCCCGATACCAAGTGAGTACTGCCACTTGGTACCCAGCCCTACCACCAGTCATGCAATGGATGATAAATGCTTACTTCCCTTAGTCACCTCATACGACACCCGTGGGTAAGAATGGGGTGGTGACACTTGTATTCTTAGTCCGTCACCACACGGACATTATAAAACTATTTAGTTTATTTGAGCGCCGAAGGCCCAGACCTCCTTCCTATCCTCTCTATATTATACTCCCTATCTTCTCCTTGTTATCCTTCCAATCCTTCCTCTCCATCTCATATTCTTTTCCACAGAGACAGTGACTTGCGAGAAGAGATGCATCTGGTGTTGTTAGCGTCTGTACGGTAGGTAACCGCTTAGCATTAGCAGGACCGTATGCTTGTTTGCCACCCAAATAGAATAAAAAAATTGCTATTCTCTGAATCAAACATTATGTGCTTCTAAAGAGCTCTTAACAATATTCTAAGAGTTCTTTCACAGGCGCCCTGGTATGCTTGCAACTCGGAAATCTATGAGTACCTGGAAATCCCAACCATCTTAAAAGAAACAAAACGCTATACAGCCAACTGTAAAGACCGCTTGACAACTCACCCAAACCCATTATTCAGTTTGTTGTTGTAGCCAAATCAGATCAGAAGACTTAAGAGAGCAGATATGCTGCCTTAATAAGGGGAGAAGGAGCAGAGGCTCCACCTCGCGAAATCTCTCAGGTATGCAGACTTCCTCACGATGTTTTCTTTCAGTGATAATTTGTAAACAAATATACACATATTCTCGAAAAATCTCAAAAAAGTCAGAGGTGTACGCCATGACCTTGGACTTTTAAGGTTTAAAAAACGAAAGCCAAAATTCATCATCAGAATATTATATTACTTTGAAAAACATCTCAGTTGTAATAAACATACACATAGCCGAGTAAGCCCTCTGATGACAGCACTATATAATTCTCAAATAAGTCGTATGTATAAAAACAAAACATAGTCCTAGTGGTATCAACATCTCTATAGAGCTCTCCGTCCAAGCGCAGCCCACAGCGTGACATTTAACACAGCGAGTGTCTCAACTAAAACTTTAATAGCTAGTACGTACTGACGGCCTTACGTACCAGTAGGGCTGTCACTAGTGAGACAAGATGTTAGCTTTTATATATCATTTCCCAAAGGTGTGCTGTTGTGGCTTTGAAAAATACCCTTCAATACTTACTTGTATCAACTTTAATTTTTTATTTGTCTTTTTACGGATTATCTTTCTTAAGAGTGATTCTTTTGTTAAAACATATGTGAATCCGCATCCTACTTTACAACGTTATAAATCTGAAAATTTATGAAGAAGTATAATGTTTGTCCGTGAATTGCGCTTAAAAAATTGAGCGGAATTGGATGAAATTTGGTATACATATAAATTATGGCCTGGATAACAGACAGAATATTTTACCCTGTTAAAGAGTTCAGATAGAATTATGTTTGAAAGACATTATGGTCCAGAAGTCGCCGCTTATTTTTTTTTAGTGATTAATAACTGGCTGAATATTTGTGAGCAGGTTCTGTTTGATGAGACACGCAAATTTTTCTCAGTGAAAATGTCAATAAAGGTAGCTATTAAGTATCCGTGGAATCGAAAACTTCCAAGCGTGGGAAAGAGAAAACTTACCACTAAATGGTCATTTAATTATACAAATATTGATATAAATATATAATAATATGAAAAAAAAAGAAATCTCCATATTTATATTTGTCTTGCCGACTGGCATATGCAGTACGGTTGTCTTTAATTGTTCTCAATAAATAATTAAAAGTGGTGCACAAAGTACATTATTGGTCCTTTATTAGTATGCATTTCTTACTTACCGTTGCTTACAATGCAATCTTAGACTTTATTAGTGTGCGATTTATTTAAGTACAATAATGAAATTAATAGTTATACTCGTATAATAAACTTTAAAGTACTACTCCAGTGTTAGTAATGTCTAACCCAGGATCTAGTCCTTTTTGCCGTAGCGGACTGATTCGGCGAAGCCCTCCTCCAACTCCGACGCAACAAAACGCCTCTATAGAGGCTACTCCGCCACCACCATTGCCCGAAAATGATCCGCCGATTGAGATGCTTCCAACAACAGAGATCCAGCGATGGCGGAGTACTATTGCCGGATACACAAATGAAGTGTGCGCAATAGTGCTTGAGGGAAAAATGAACTCAGACCATAAGCTCCGCATCACTAATCTCTGCCGTAGGATCACAACTGGGACACATCAGATGGCCATATTCTATCAGTCCTTAAAACAACAAACACAACACGCGCTAATGACCTTAAAACACCTTCGGAAACCACAAGATGTTGCTAGGTCAATCCAGGAATTCAAGAACGAGGTCATAGACAAGTTGAGACCAATGGAAAATAAGTCCTTTGCCAATATGGTTAAGAAAGGTGCAAACAACTACATTCGCCCGAATAACTTGAGCTCCCTTGCCATATATTCCAGCAATAAGACCAAGACTAGTGATGATACCAAAAGCCTAATACAAAAAATTATTTCGCCAGAAGAGTTAAAGCTTCAGGTACGTGGACTAAGAAAAGTTAAAAACGGTGGCATTCTAATTAGCACGGAGAGTAAGGGAGACATTGAAGAACTAGCAAAATCTGAAAAACTTGTATCCTCTGGCCTTACAGTCGAAGAAACCACTAAACGTCGTCCTAGGATCTCAATTATTGGTGTTCCTGTAGCCCTTACGGATAAAGATGTGATCGAGTGTATTTACGAACAAAAACTTGCTGACAATGATGCCGAATACTACTCAAGAATCATTTCAGACGACAGTCAAATTAAGCCATAAATCGGGGAAGAAAAATACCGACACCTGCAACTTCATCCTCGAGGTTCCAGCCAGCAGCAGCAAACTGCACGCAGATGAATAGTGTTAAATTATGATTACTTATTAAAATTTATCAATCACACAAAATAAAATATAAGTTTATAATAGTATTATCAGACGTCTCACAAAACCTTAATTACACCTCGGAAACATATTGTTTGTTATGTACTTATCGACCATCTTGCTGTGTGACCGGTTTTGAACGGAACATGATTATCCTGACGTTCCTTGTTCTTACTTAGACTAGTGAACTAAATTAATTAATTAATACTATAATTAGAATCAATAAATTTTGTTTTAACTCATTAGCTGAATTTTTCATAAAAAATAGTTTTTTCATAAAAAGTTTTTTTCGTAAAAAATAGCTGGTCCATACAATATCTATGAGAAAATCAAATTATATTCATAATTTATATTTTGTGATTATTGCATTATGTTAGTATTTATTCTGTTATTCCGGACGGAGACAAAAACCAGCATAGATCATAAAAAAACGATCCAGCTGTTCTGAGTTGTGAATGGTGAACAAACCTGACTTGATTTTATATAGGGTATATAGAAGATTTTTACTAGGTGGATTGACGACCTTATCAAAACTAAATCATGCTGATGGATGCAAGCTGAACCACTCATCGTTGCACTTCAAAAGACCTATTTCCAGCACTGGATAAAAAGGTTTAATGAATGGATGGATGAAGAAGTTATAAGCTGGTAGTGTTACTAATTAAAAAGACAATATTATGTTGTTATTGTATTTGACATCTTCAGCCATTTACGAGAACACAAATTGCGAAAATGTGAAACATCTTCTGGATTAACTTTCCAGATTCTTCTAATTGAGCTATCATGACAATTTTACATTACTCTTTGTGTTCAAGAATTTATTAGCTAGTACACTTCCAGTACAATGTATGTAATGTATATACTTAGAAATGAAGACGTTGTACTACCAAACACAATAGTATCTTACAGAGCTACAAATTAACTACACATGTAAGTTACGTTCAGAACTACATTACTTAACAAAACTAACTGGAACTTCTAAATCAATTGGGTATCACGGCACTCTAGTCTCCAGGGCCTTGTATGTTCGCAGACAGCAAGTTAACTGATCCGAAGTTAAAATTAACTCAAGCTTATGTTCCCAAAGAAGGTGACCGAAATAGAGCACAATAATGAAGATTTTGTAAACACCCTGCGCTAGAGAATAATCTCTGTATCGCAAGGGACTTTATAAAAATACAATTAAACACAAAGTACCAACATCCAGACTGAGAACAATTATTTATGGATCACACAAGAATTATTTAGATATTTTTATATATATTTTTAGAATTTTACATGCTTAGCACTATACATTAAACACAAAGTTTAAGTATTTTCGGTTTCACATTTTCCACATTACTAAGCATGTAAAATGCTAAAAATATATATAAAAATATCTAAATATTTATAGGGTTTGCGTCATTATTAGGTAAAATCAATTAAGTTAAAAAATTAAGTTTACCTGGTCGGTATAATGTATGAAAATACTTCCGAAAGATGGCGCAGGCGTTACCCAAAGACGTTAAGTATGAATGTGTTATCGAAATTGGCAGTCAGGAGCAATTGTCACGATGGCTGAATTGGCAAAGCATCTGGACGGTACTCACAATACTCGGCAGGTCATCAAAACGTTTGCCACTACCGCCATCTGTGCAGTTTTAGCTCTACTCAAATCATTATTACACACAATAATTATAGTGTTAGCCTAGAGGTGTTGGCCTTACCACTGCAAAAGTACTACAACTTCTGTCACCTTTTTTTTCATTACCCGCTTCGACGATCCTACTAACATTATTTTACGCCAACTTTATAAAATGTGTCAGGCTCGAATGAAACCAGAATAAAGTCATTGTGTTGTTTTGTCAGCTTATTAGAATTTAAGTTGCCGAATGTGTTGTCAGGAGTCTTCGAAACTGGCGACCGTGTATGAAGAGAATTATAAATGACTAGCTTTTGCCCGCGGCCCGCCGCAGTTAAAAGCTAGTTTTTACGTTATATCTTAGGTTCGCGATATAGTAGCGGAATAAATGGTATACCAGTTTTTAAGTCTAATCAAGAGTTACCAAATAAAAAAAGTTGCTTCAAACTCCGTTCAGTAGTTTTTTCGTTCTGGGCGAACAAACAAACAGACAAATAAATCTAAAAAAATTGTTTTGTGTTTAGACACACCTATATAGCCAAACTAGCCTTCGCCCGCGGCTTCGCCGCAGCCAAAAGCTAGTTTTTCGGTTATATCTCAGGTTCCCGATATAGTAGCAGGATAAAATCTTTACCAGTTTTTAAGTCTAATCAAGGCCTTTCAAAGAAAAAAAGTTGCTTCGAAATCCGTCCAGTAGTTAATTTAAATAAATTCTAAAAAAAATCTACTTTAAATAATTTTTTAGTTTTTCGGTTATATCTGAGGTTTCCGATATAGTAGCGGGATAAAATGTGTACCAGTTTTTAAGTCTAATCAAGGCCTTTCAAAAAAAAAACTTGGCGTCGCGGGACCTCTAGCAGATGTGGAAACATAAAGCATCGAAATAATTTTGTAGAAATAAAATGTACTTTGTCAAGACGAATCAAACGAGTATAGAATATAGTAAACTTGATAGAGTTGCGTAGTTTCATTACAGAGTTACTGTGGCCACCAGCTCCATCGTCAGACCCTGGATACCATCTAAAGACAAAGTACTCATCAAGACGAATTAAACGTGTCCAAACTCGACGGGGTTGCGTCATTTCATTATAGAGTTACTGTGGCCACCTTCTAGCTTCATCATCAGCCCCTGGATACCATCTAGACACAAAGTACTCGGCAAGACGTATCATACGAGCCCAAACTCGATGGGGTTGCGCCGTTTCATTATAGAGTTCCTATGTCCACCTTCCAGCTTCATCATCAGATCAGCTTCACGTCATCATAATACTGCATTGTCACGTGATATACACATGCGTGTAAAATTTCAGCTCAATCGGAAATCGGGAAGTGTGTCAAATTTAACTTGCAAGATTTGAACGGGACAAGTACAATAAAAGCGTCGCCACGCTAACAGCCGATTTTACCCTCCCTCCGCATTAGATGTTTCACATCAAAAAACTTGCATCAAAATCCATCCAGTAGTTTTTACGTGATGCGCGAACAATCAACACACAACATTTTAACAAGTATAACATAATATATTATCTGATGCATATGTAATAATTTGGAGAGTATATACTTTGGTGGCAGATGAGCTACGGCCCACTAATAGTAAGTGGTAACCGCTGGTTATGGACTCAACGGTATAAGAATAATGCCAAGTAGCTCACCATCCCATTTCACAGATAAAAAATGAATTATTGGAAGGCTATCTCCCGCTACAACCAAAACATGCTAAAGTGCTTCACGGCTGGTCACAAAGATACCGAACCACTGAGGCCCGATTACAAGTGAGTACTCTCACTTGGTACCCAAGTTTACCACTTTGCAATAGGTAATAACTGTTTATTAACTTCCATTATTCAGCTCGTAGCACCCGCAGGAAAGGATGGCGTGATGTCTGATCTTCTATTCTTTCCTTACCACATCATGTGACCGACATAGCCCGCCGGGTCAGCATGCTGAAGTGGCAGTGGGCAGGCCACATTGCTCGACGAACCGAAAACCGTTGGGTAAGAAAGGTTCTCGAGTGGCGACCGCGTAACGGACGGCGCAGTGTAGGACGGCCTTCCACCAGTCGGACCTATGACCTGGTCAAAGTCACAAGCAGTCATTGGATGCAGGCGGCACAGGACAGTTTGCTGTGGCGTTCTCTTAGGGAGTCCTATGTCCAGCAGTGGATGATGAAAGGCTGATGGATGGATGGATGGATACCACATCATTGATTTGAATATAGCCATCATCTCCGTAGCTTTGCCAGCGATCTCTAGCTTTTTTTATTCTGTCCTGACAACCTGTACTGACTGCCAGTTGTTTTTTGATAGCCGGCACCCATCCGCTTATCGTGCCTTCCAAAGCGCGATGGAGGTTAAATATCTACAAAAAGGTGTCACGTGTTCACCCATCTCGTTGCCAGCCGAGTGAAAGTTATTTAACCTTGCCGATGTTTAGAAGCACAACTAGGCTATAACCTCTTCTGAATATGAATATATATTAAATTAGTTGGTCGTAACTAATTGTCTATGATGCTCACGATAGCGACAGCCCTACACATGCAATCAATCATAATAACTAATGTGCACAAGGGCTTAGTTCAGACAAGAGGTTACAGTTTGCACACCATTCATTAGTGTGTTAATGACGTAATACTTAAAACTGGATTGGTAATTATCTTAGGCCGATAATTGGATTGGTGCTCTTATCTATTATATATCTATACATGGTTTAAAATAGCTTTTCAAGTCTATCTGTATCTCAGCTTTATTATTCTATATACTATTACGATTATCAATCCTAATCAATCTTCATCATCTAAGATTTGGATTTTGATAGGTTAAACACAAAGTGAAAAATGTGAAATCGAAAATAACAGTCAGGAGCAGGATTTGAACCTGCATCTTCTGGATACCGTCCAGATGCTTTACCAATTCAGCCATCCTGACAATTGCTCCTGACTGTTATTTTCGATTTCACATTTTTCACTTTGTGTTTAATGTATAGTGCTAAGCATGTCAAATGCTAAATATATATATAAAAATATCTAAATATTTTGATAGGTTATTAAATAAAACTTGCTTGTAATGCAAATGAATTAGACAGAATGACAGTAGCTATCATTTTGTCGTCTGTTACAGTTAGCCAAATACCCATACAAAGTGACCAATACCACAGAAGGCCTCCAATACTGAATATTTAAATTTTTATACTATAAAACATTATTTTCCTCCTTTCATTCCTCCTTTTTTTTACTCTTAAACCACTCCTGTATTAGAGTGAACAAAACAAAAAAACTACTATTGAACTCGGTCAAGCTACTTATGAGTTTTAGCGAGACTAACGCAACAGCAATTGATTTTAAATACATATATAGTTGAGAAATTCAAACATGTTTTGCAATAAAGTCACGAAACATTATTTTAGAGACATAAGCTGGGTAAACTTAAGATAAGATATTACAATGTAATAGAGACTCGTAGTTCTTCAAAAGGCTTAGAGATATTATTTCACTTTCATGACATTCGAGTTGCACCAGGCGTGGTCACGAGTAGACTCAGCCGAAACGTCGAGGTTAGTAAAATAATCGTATTTTGAGAAGTTTAACGCGCGTATAGACCCCCTTACCTTAGGAACCTTAACTATTAAAAGGGTCGATTTATTAATCTAAGGTTTATTTTTAATACTGTTCAGAAAAGGAAATTTGCAAGGAAATGTGATTATTCATGTATTTCAATAATTCATTCATAAAAATGTATTACCTATATTCTTTTACCTAAAAAGCTTTTTTAGTATAGTATAATAACAAAAAACATACCTCGAAGACATATATACATACATATCCATCATTTAAATTTAACACATATCTATCATTTAACTTGAAAACATATACATCAATTCGCAGTCTGTCCAATTAAAACAAAAATCTTGAACACATCATTACGTCATTCTACTCTACAATTAATAAACGAACGCGTAACAACTGCACTTAATACTTGTCTCAAAACTCAAAACCATTGCTTTGTCACCCTCATACATCAAAGCCAAAAACATATCTATCTTGGCTGGAATAAAAACTAACTTTATTTAAATATCTTAAGGTATATACTGACTGCATGTTGAAATTTGCAGGAGTATCTCCCAAATGTTTGACTTCAAACAGGTATTAGCGGGCCGTGACGTAATATATTGTCTTCAGACGGTGTCTGTTATTTGTACAGACATAATTATATTTAAACAGTAGCTGCTACGACTTCGTCCGCGTGGAATTTATTTATTTTCGTTTTTGTTCGGAACCCTAAATATGTTTACAAAATAAAAGTAGCCTTAGTTACATCAGCTATCTGCCAGTGAAAGTCCCGTTTAAATCGGTCCTGCCATTTCGGACATTAGCCGGAACAAAGAGCTAAAACTTTAAAAAATTATTTCGTTATACGTAACGTATACTAAATGCATAATAATATGAAAATACATCTTTCAAATGAATTTAGTAAAATATTGCTTGTATAGACATAACGCCAACCCGCCTGCTAAGCATGGCGATTACGGCACTATCCCCCATTTCTTGGGGAAGCCTATGTCCAGCAGTGGACGTTGAAAGGCTGATGGATGATAGACATAACAAACAGACACTTAAATTTTATTAATTTTTATCTATATGTATCGATAATTATGTATGTATACGACTATAATATATAATACTAGCTTTTGCCCGCGGCTCCACCGCAGCCAGTTGTATATCAGTTGTTAAGTCTAGTCAAGAGCTAACAAACGAAAAAAGTTGCATCAAAATCCGTTCAGTAGTTTTTGCGTATATATTAGACTTAACAACTGGTATATATTTTATCCCGCTACTATACCGGGAACCTGAATTACAACCCAAAAACTAGCTTTTACTATTACAAAGCTGTAACAGAGCTGTCTGTACTTTCAAAGTACTAAGATGTTTGAGAAAAAATTACTGAATTAGGCTATATATACGTGTGCTATACCTACACAAAACGATTTCATTTAGATTTTTTGTCTGTTTATCTGTTTGTTTGTTCGCGCATCACGCAAAAACTGCTGAACGGATTTTGATGCAACTATTTAATTTTTAAAGGCTTTGATTAGACTTAAAAACTAGTATATATTTTATCTCGCTACTATATCGGAAACCTGAGATATAACCGAAAAACTAGCTTTTGGCTGTGGCGAAGCCGCGGGCAAAGGCTAGTATCTAATAAAATACTTCCTTACGTGTAAAATTGGTGTTTATGTGTAAAACATGAAATATGCGCACTCGCTATGTGGTAGTTCATGAAGAAATTTAGGGATTATTGCAAAAAAATGTCGTAACGCCAGAGAAAATGGTAATATTTTGAGAGCGATGCTGGGTGGCGGAGCCGTTTTAATCGCAGCTTATCTTCAGCGATAAGTTTTAATTCTTCATTATCAACCTGGGTCTCAGGCTGCCCATTTGGCTTATTCTGTTGGCTATTCTTTTTTTATATTGTAAATATATAAAATTTATATAATTTTTGCCCGAGTATGTCTGTTTCTTTCACTTTTTCTATACTACACAATGTCTAATTTTCATACAGCTTTGTCTATGACTTAGATATTTTTAAAGAAGGTTTGTATGTATCCCTATATACAGGGTAATATTTTAACCAGTGCGCAAATTTTGAGAGAATAAACTTAAGCAAATTTTAATAAACACGTATTTTTTATTTTGTTTAGTACTAAGTACTAAAAAATAAAGTTATCGCTAACGAAAGGTTTTACTTTTGTAACAGATTTTATTGTCACACTACGCGCGCACTTCCGTAAATACCTACATCGGCGCCTGGTCAATGCGCCGACAAGTAGGTATCTATGCGGGTTCCATACATTCATCAGCCTTTCAACGTCCACCGCTGGACATAGGCCTCCCCAAGAGAAACGCCACAACGAGCGGTCCCGTCATGGAAATAATGCCGTAATCGCCACGCTTGGCAGGCGGGTTAGCAATCGCAGTTGATTTTGTTAATACTCGAGGGAGTGCTGCTGCCCACTCCCCCGGTATTCCCTCAGTCGACTCTTACGACTCCCGTGGGTAGAGAGGGGTGGGACAATTCTAAAGCCGGCCCTACAAGGCACACCGGCGGGTTACTGACCGCTAATTTTATCAGGTTCGAAATAAACTTTTGAAGTTCTTTCTTCTGAAGTTCTTTTGAAGTTGGTCGCGACCTGAAGGTATTAGTAGGAGTAGTTCCAATTTTTCCTTCATACTTTCATGGGCTTAGGACCATCAAAATGCAGAAAATAAAGCTTCTAGCTGCTCGTAAGATTGGTGTCCATATTTTACTGATCCATATTTTACTAGGTAATTTAAAGTCAGATAAAAAAATTAAAAATTGGATTAAACAATTAATGGAAATGTGTTCTATTACTGATAGAAACACCAAAAAAAGTTTGCGTACTGGTTAAAAAAATATCCTGTATTTATTTGAAGTATTAGTAACAAACTTTATGGCTAAGTTAAGAAAAGAAGTAGTGAAGTTCTTATATATCCTAGAGATTTACTTTATTAGTAAATTGTATCCGTGCAAAGATAGGACGAGACACTAGTCTTGTAATACAATCAAGACGACGGTAAAATATATGGCATTTACAAAATTTGAATTTTAAATGAAATGCAAGATTTAGAAATATGTAATACAGGGCTGCCAATAGTTGATTTATTTTATATTCTCTGAAGTTACACAAAATTTATTTTGAATTATTATTACAACCCATCAGAAAACATTTTGGTTTTTCATACGGCCCACCTGATGGTAAGCGGTTACCGTAGGTAGTCTATAGACGCTTGCAACATTAGAGGCATCACTCGCGCGTCACCATCTCTAAGGAAAAGGGATAGGAGGTGGATAGGCAGGATAATAAGGAGAGGATTGGTAAGATTTAAAGAGAGGATAATAAAGAGAGGATAGGATTTGGGCCTCCGGCGCTCTCACTCACACATTACCCAATACAATATTAAATTAAGGGGTGAATTATATTTCAAATATAGTATAATTCGGGTATTATTTCGAGTATATTACGTATTTGGGCTTTAGTCTTTATACTTAACAGATAACAAAATGTATTTTTATCGAACTATAAGTTCTGGCAACCCTATGGCATGTAAGCTCCTTTGTTCTATAAACAAATTGTGTCACAGTAACACAAATTTGTATTCTAAATCAACTGGATTTATTGACTGATCAAAAGAATTTGTCCCATAGAAAACTGCACGCAATTTTGAGCTTTAATTATGAACAAGAAAGTGCTCATTGAAGTTAACGGGATTACAATTACATTAACAAAATATACTAGGGATAACAAATCGTTCGGCCGTTGATATAAAGCATGTGTAATTTACACCTTTTTAACGGAAAAAGAAAGAGAGGTTGTAAGTTTAACCTGTAATATCTACAATGAGAAACTTTATGCATATACTACAATCGAAACCAGACTTTATTTAGGTCATCACTAATGACTATGTGAAGTCAGAAATTAATTTGCATTATATTTTAATACGATTTTTGATGTGTTAAGTTTTTGCAAAAATTATGCCTCCCGCAACCCTAATCAGCTGTTTTCTAAACTTTCTTTGACCTAATAAAGACCAATAACGTAGATGTGACATAGTATCAGATCATAGTAAAATGCCTAACTTTGATCCCATTTGCCATGAAGACGAAGTTATTTTGTATGTGCGTTTTCTTTAGCTGCCATTGAAAATCATTCCAAATGTGTATTCACCTTGTGTTTACTTTATTTCTTTTATTTTTTTATTTACTTATTTTTACTTTTTTATTTGTATTTACTTTCGAACCTTATGTAGCTACAATTATTGCGGTTAGTTCATATTGCCTCCATGGCGTGTTAGCTAGTGTACGCGACTGCTGATCACGAGGTCTCGGGGTTGATCCCGGGCCAAGCAAAAAGTGCTATTTGGGATTTTCGTGAGAAGTTTCTCAGTAGCTACCTGGAGTTTAGAAATATGCCCGGTAGACGGCAATAGGCTCGCCTCCTATTACGTGGGACTTAAACATAGTTGGCCAACCGTAGGTGAAAAAAAATACACCTCTGCCTTAAGGGTTACCTTTGGGGATACAGGCGTGAAACTATGTCATGTTATGCATTTAGGTTAAAAAGATCGGCCTGTCTGCCTAATACTCTTTAGAATCCAACATTTATTAGTTGCGTAATTGGATATTATTATGACGCACCTATCGGTTTGGCTATCTAATTGGCTAATCGAGCATCTTTATTAAAAGCCGACAGTGACACCAATTTCTTTTGAAAAAAACCGCGTTTTACCTAAAACATTGCACAAAGGATGCCGACACCTAAAGCATAATGAACACTGCACCATTTTTAATTCAACATCATTTTGTTATTTTAGAAATGAATTCATTTCACATTTTTGATAAGTATTCTAATGTAGGATTATTGGAAATTTTCTTTAGCTGACATTGAAAATCATTCTAAATTTAAACACAAAGTGAAAAATTCATTCTAAATTTGTATTTACTTTCGTTAAGTACCTAATTACCCAATAAAAATAATTCTAATAGGCTCCTATTAAGTTACTGTTCTTCACGGATAAATTTAGTCAGAAATGGATATCTTTGACCGTCCTCGTATCAGTAATAGCTAGGTCACTATGCAGCTTTATTTTTACCCGACTACGCGAAGCAAAAAGGAGGATTATTGTACTTTCGAATCTTATTTACCTACAATTATTACGGTTAGTTACTGGTGCCTCCGTGGCGTATTGGCTAGCGTATGCGACTGCTGATCACGAGGTCTCAGGTTCGACTCCCGGACCGGGCAAAAATAGTTATTAGGTTTTTTGGAAATGTTCCCGGCAGATGGCAATAAGCTGGCCCCCTATTACGTGGGACGTAAACATAGTTGGCGAACCGTGTGTGGCAAAAAATACACCTCTGCCTAACCCTCCAGGAATACAGGCGTGAAACTATGTTATGTTATGTAGTTCCTTATTTTGTTTATTTGTCATACTGTTACTCAATAACGAGAAGTGTTATTGTAACTGTATGTGAAATACTTACATAAACACAAGCCACGTGCATGCCTTTCAGTATTATTCGCTCTTGTGTGGTTCGGTCTAGTGTGCATACACCTTAATTATGTCGCAATTTCAAAGGATATTTACCTACTTACCAAAATAAATTTAGTAGTCTTCCTGCTGTCGTACTTATTAGTTCGTCGCGTTGGACTATTTTGGATTGCAGTGACTTCGTGTGATCATGGCAGATTATGGAAACAATGAATGTTACAACATGATATCGTGTGTCGATGCGGTGAGGAATAACAATCTGCTTGCCACCCGCGAATTGTACCATCGTTGGTACCGGAATAGGACCTCATACTCCTGTTTCCATTGGAAGAATTGTCAGTAAGTCTGTACCGGGACATGGTGCTGCAACAGGACGGCGTGCCGGCGCATGACGCCCATGGTGTCCAAGAATACCTGGATCGCCAATTTACGATGTGGATAGGCCGCGGCGGCCTAGTGTCATGTGTGAAACTGTCCAAGAAATGCGTGACAAAATTATTTCTGCTTCTAGCACGGTCTCCTCACAAATGCTCCGGAATGCGAGGCGGTCCGCAGCTCGCCGAGCCGAATTATGTATTGAAAGGGCTTCTCTTTCACCCTTCCTTAGTGGTGTGGTTGCAAAACCTACCTACCTACTTCTATCTGTATCCTGCATCATGTTGTGATGTACCTGTGCTGCTTTGAAAGTGCTAGTGATCAAATAATTACATACTTAAGTACCTAACAACTTACTAATTAGCTAAAACAAAACTAACATGCGATGTGGTGAATTCCGGGTATTCTCTGTGAAATTTCTGAAGTGTAAAGCTGCGCAAGATACAAATAAGAAGGATGGTATGTACCTACGCTTTGTTTATGTTTATGGTAGGCCTTACGTCCATAGGTAGGTTACTTTACGATTTTTTTTTTATTGACTTATTAAAATTTAAACTTCACAATACTATTGCATATGGCTCACATAATCTAGCATTGAAGACCATGTACTACCCTTTATGATTCACGTAGTATTTATATACTTTATTCAGGGCAAATCACTGTAGAAAAATAAGACGATAACTGCAAGTAAGATTTGAATCCACAACATATTTAAACAATTCCACTAATCTACCGCATTTACTAGCTTTTTTTTGTTAAGGCGGGAAAAAATATTCCTAACCGCACCCCTGTCGTTCGGGGCAACGATCAGGGTAGTGTGGGGCCTTCACCCACTAAAGAAACCCGCCGTGTGCCGTCTCTCCGCCTTTATTGGTGGGCCACTGGAACTATGTTACATTCCTTCAGTGGTATTCTTCCGCATTTACTAACTACTACGCCAGGTGCTTTCGGGGCATGCTTTCTTTGGAAAATAACTGTGTATCGCATAAGCGATGCCATCACAGTGGTACTGTCCTAAAGACGCGGCACTACACAGCTCGGGCGCAGCAATGTCATGAAGTCACCGTAGCTGTTGGGGTGGTTGCCGTAACAGGTGATAATATTCTATAATAACTAACATTATAATTGCGAAATTGAGTTTCTTTGTTAAAGCTTGCATGCTGTAAAACAAAATACTGAATAGGTACTAATACAATTGCATAGTGGTCAGAAAAGGAAAAATGCTACTTTTCATCACGGAAAATTGAATGGTTCTTGTAGGATAGCAATTTTTACATAGAGATACTTGGTGTTTATACTTTTTGTACTTTATACTTCTGCCTACCCCACAAGGGAAATGGCGTGATGATAAGTAAGTAAGTACTTGGTGTATCGTTAGTGATGTATTTATATCCATCCATCAGCCTTTTAACGTCCACTGCTGGACATGGCCTCCCCAAGAATGGGGGATGGTGCCGTAATCGCCACGCCTGGCAGGCGAGTTGACGATCGCAGTGGATGTTGTTAATACTCGAAGGAGTGCTGCTGCCCACTCCCCCGGTATTCTCTCAGTCGGCTCTTACGACTCCCATGGGTGGAGAGGGGTGGGACAATTCTAAAGCCAACCCCACACGGCAAAGCTGGCCCCACACGGCAAAGCTGGCCCCACACGGCAAAGCTGGCCCCACACGGCAAAGCTGGACCCGCACGGCAAAGCTGGCCCCACACGGCAAAATGTAAATGTATTTATTTACTGAGGTCCAACTGGAAGGAGTCAAGGGCAGAAATTAGCTTTTTTTAAAAATGAGATATTATAATGATTTTGATGAAAATGTATATTTAGTTAAAGTTTTGCTTTTCGAGTTTATTGAAATGAGTATCTCTGCCGAAAAATACTAATTTGCAAATAACAAAAGCGTCTTGATTAATGTATAAATCACAACTTTTACAACCTCGCTAAAGCATAAAACACATTTTACACAAATTATGGTCGAGCTATTTGTTTTTATCTACCGTTTGAAATGACATCATACGTTGTCCATTTTTGTTTGGGAGGGGAACAAGGATACTATTTTCACCCGAATCAGGTCAGATGAGTCACACACCTATATCTAACATACTAGGTAGTACTCCCAGTAATACAATAGTGTACATAATTTAACAAGGATTTCTTCGTTTTTCAATGGCTTTTAACTTCTTATATAGGGCTTAAGAGTAATTTCTTTTTTATCGGTGGAAGAAAATAGTATAAACGGCTTGGCAGTATTCTTATTAGCAGTATTATTGTTGAGTTGAGAGTGTTTTTTTTTATCTATATTTTGTAGCATTAAATGCTACTTGATATGCTCCGCTACTTTTTAAAGTACAAATAGCATCACGCCTGTATTCCCCGAAGGGGTAGGCAGAGGTGTATTACACACCCACGATTCGCCAGCTATTTGTAAGTCCCACGTAATAGGGGGCGAGCATATTGACGTCTACCGGGCACATTTCCAAACTCCGGGCTGCTACTGAGAATTTTTCTTTTCAGGAAAAAGCTCAATAACATTGCCTGACACGGGGATCGAACCCGAGACCTCACGATTAGCAGTCGCATATACTACAGCTATACTACTGAGGCAGTTACAGTAAGTACAAATTATTTGTAAATAAGGAAAAAGAGATTTTTGTACGAGCGGGAATCAAATCCGCGTCTTTTCAAATCCGGGGAAGACCTCGTCGTAAACATAAATGTGATGAAGAAATTGCGATGGCCAAATAGGTCGATAGCTCAGTGGCTTAGAGCACTTCCCCGGATTGGAAAAGACGCGGGTTCGATTCCTGCTCTTACCAAAAATCTCATTTTCCTTATTCACAAATAATTTTTACTTTAAGAGTGGTTGCCATATATCATCGGATGGACTTTGGCTCGTCTGCAACCATATTGGTATGTATAGACGAATGCCATAAATATCATACAAATCGATTCACTAAAGCCTCATATTCAGATTCGGTACCAAAATATAAATCTTGAAATGTAATCACAAATGATAAACTCATTAAACAACGAAAGATGTTGAAACGTGCTTCAGCAAATTACCAATCTTGGCCTTTTGCCGGCCACGGGGACTGGCACAAATTGCCATAATTTTCACATAATCAGCTGTCAGCGCCATCTGTCGAGCCCAAAGGGAATCTATTATTTGAAGTCCATCTATAGAGCGTTTTATGAATAATTTCTATACAAATTTTCTCATTCTACCATCAGTAATGGAGTGCCATTTACTGTTAAGCTACTTAAAACGGTGTCTTAATTTTCGATAGGCAAATAACTCGATGTAAAAGAAAGAAAGACAGAACTTATTTAATGCAACGATATAAACATATTTTTAGGGTTCCGTAGCCAAATGGCAAATAACGGAACCCTTATGGATTCGTCATGTCTGACTGTCTGTCAGTCCGTCCGTATGTCACAGCCACTTTTTTCCAAAACTATAAGAACTATGCTTTTAAAACTTGGTAAGTAGATGCATTTGTGAACCACATTAGGATTTTCACACAAAAAAAAACAATAAATTTTGGGGGTTCCCCATACTTAGGAATGAAACTCAAACATTTTTTTTTCATCAAACCCATACGTGTGGGATCTATGGATAGGTCTTTAAAAATGATATTGAGGTTTCTAATATCTTTTTTTTAACTGAATAGTTTGCGCGAGAGACTTCCAAAGTGGTAAAATGTGTCCCCCCCTGTAACTTCTAAAATAAGAGAATGATAAAACTAAAAAAAAATATATGATGTACATTGCAATGTAAACTTCTACCGAAAATTGGTTTGGACGAGATCTAGTAAGTAGTTTTTTTTTAAAACGTCATAAATCATAAGCCGCAATTTACCTTCCATTCAATCAACCCAAATATAAAAATAAAAAATCTGTAATAGGTGCCTAAGTAAATAATAATTATTATTATGTTACTTGCTGCTACGGAACCCTTTACGGGCGAGTCCGACTCGCACTTGGCTTAATTTTTTTACAGAATACCAAGGCAAGAATAATAAATAACTATTCGTTGCAAAACGACCCCATTTCAGCATAATGCAAACCACAAGACCTGTGCTGGTCTTCCGGTGGGGCGTTTGGATGATGTCACAGACGTTTGTATGGTTGGTATCCGTATGTGTATATGAGGTGGAAATTATTTGTGAAAGTGGAAAAAGAGAGCTTTACTGCGAGCAGGATTCGAACCTGTGTCCCGTTCAATCCGTGTAAGTGCTCTGGATCGCTAAGCTATAGCAGTCGCCAACGGTGACAACACGTTCAAAGATTCCGTTACGTAGATAAATAGATAAAGCTGAAGTTAATGATCGACAATGGGCATTCAACACATTACAGCATTAAGTATACGAAATGTAGCCAAAGATAAATTTAAATTAAAATACTAAATACATAAATTACCGTATAAAAATGGACATTTTAATTAGTAGTATTTCTTGGCCTAAGGCTTATTATTGTAAGGGGCCGCTTTCGCTATAAAATGTTATTTTGACTGAAGGGCCAATTGTTTTGTTTCCACAAAACTTCGCCAGATTAATTTAAACTTCGTAACAATTTAGATGGGTTTGTAAGATGTCTATTGATTGAATGGGTATTTGTTTTGAGATATTGTACTCTCTGAAGTACAAAGATTCTGTGCATTTTGGCTAAAACATGTTCCTTTCAATTTAGTTTTCAACTTTTGTGTTTAGAAAATACAACTGAATTTGTAATATAATCTATACTATATAGAATTTCATATTTATACATAAATAAAACAATAGAACCCGATGTGTGCGGTATTTAGCTACAATTAATCAGCCCCGTGGGAAGTATTCTAGTAATACCAATCCGATCAAAATGGGATATCATTACTTTTTGTACAGAAATTATTAGTAGGTACTTATTCATAAGAACATTAATACCAAATGCTTTTTGCTAATCTACTGTATTTTCCTACGATTACGGGGTATAATTGTCTTTTTTGTGCTATTTTATATATTTTCTTGTACATTTGAAAACGTGAAGACCTTAATATCCACATAAAGGCCGGCCTGTCATAAATTTTGATAGTTGATTCTTACATTACAGGCACTATAAGTTCTTGCTGATTCTTACATAGATTATTACAGGCAATATAAGTAAGTGTTCGTAATAGAAAAAATTAATTGAAAAATTATAATAAAATTGTAAAAATTTACTAGTTTCTGATTTATTTCTTTGTATTCACCCAATTACCTATCTGGATGCCAAATTTGAACTTTCTAGGTCATCGGGAACTGGGTTACAGTTTTGATATATAGGTCAGTCAGTGATAAAAATGTCGATTTTTGGACGTTAATATCTAAATAACCGTTTGAGATGTGTTCATGAAATAATTTGGAACACATAATTATGTATCTTGCAAGTTTCAATATATGAGCCAAATTTGACATGTTTATGTGAAAAATAGTTTTTGAGTTATGAGGGGGTAAAAAATGGCTCAAAATGGTTCGAATAATATTACACACGGTGCTGCTCGCCAATTCTTTAGCTTGAACTTGGCTTGACACGCTGCCGCGTGTTTAGATGGGTAATACCTATCTTAGCGGTTATGGTAACTGGTCAGTAAATATTTGATTATTTTACAATTTAGGTAGGTAGGTAGTGAGGTTTTCTAAAGTAAAACAGTTGATATATTTTTTACGTCTATAAAGAAAAAGTTTCTTGACATATACATACCTATAGGTAACATTTCTTGACACATACAACATTTTTTTTCTGTTTGTTCGTTCACGCATCACGAAAATACTACTGAACGCATTTGCATAGCACAATCGTATAATCTAACAACGGTGTAAAACGTTTCTTAAAACTGATAAACACATGATGCAATTACCCCAATAAAATATTAATCTATGTTTGTTTCCGACTTCGAGTGAAAATAATATCTACAAAATAAGTATCAGACATAAATTTACAGTATCAAGGAAGATATTTCAAAAAGATACCTTATAAAAATATAGAGTTTAATCCAAAGGAAATTAATAATTAAATATCTTTTGGGATATCATACATTCGTCAACCTATTATACGGCTAACAGTGAATAGTAAGCACACTTATTTGGTATAAATAACATAACACTACCGACTACGCCACGAGGCCCGTCACATGTAAAAGAAAATTCTTTTTATTTTACACACATACAGGTATATGCATAGGATTAAGTAGTTAGTACTCATAAAAGTAAGAAAAACAAATTAAGATTAATTACAAGGCTTACATGCTAAACATAATTTGTAATTACTATAATGAAGAAAAGAAACACAGTGGTAGTACGAGTATACGTTACAGATATATATTATGTATAGCTATGTAAATTATCACAGAGACTGCATTTGGCTAGTTAGTAAGTATTTTTTTTCTTCTCTTTAGTTCGCGTGCGAGTGTGATAGCCTTCCATTCATTAATTTTACATCTGAAAAATGTAATGATGAGTAGCAACTTCGCAATATTCTATATTGTTGTTGAGTTCATGAGCAACGAGTGTAATAAGGCTCGGCTGCCACTGAAATTAATTAATAACATCTAAAACTAAACAAATGTGATAATTTAATCTTTTTTGGGTCACACCAGCAATATTTGCGGCACCTCAGTCAACCCATAGTCAACCTACTAAATTTCATCTACTCAACTACCGCTAATGTCAGACACGCGAACTTTCAAATTAAACATTTTTAATTAGTGAAAATTGTGAATCCGAAATTCGGTGACGTTTATCAGCACGCGACTTGATGACTGATGAGCCTTTTCACAATCTGGACAAGGTATTGTAGGCCTTACGCACTAGCTGGCGAAAACGTCTTGATTTTTCGTCGTAGCCCCAAACAAAAGTTTTTGATAAAACCATATCTGTGAGCAGGATTTGATCTTTCCCCACCCAGGGAAACGCCTTGACTACTAAACCACCACATAATATTAGTACAAACATAGTATCACGCCTGTATTCCCCAAAGGGGTAGGCAGAGGTGTATTACACACCCACGTTTCGCCAGCTATGTTTAAGTGCCACGTAATAGGGGGCGAGCCTATTGCCATCTACCGGGTACATTTCCAAACTCCGGGTTTGAATGAAAATTTTTCTTTTTACGAAAAAGCTCAATAACACTGCCGACGCGGGGTCGAACCTGAGACCTCATGATCAGCAGTCGCTTAAACTACCGCTGCACCACAAAGGCAGTTACTACTATCATATTTATTTTTATCGTTATGTAAATTATAGAATTTAAATCGTTATAACCACATGCTAAATAAAAACGATAAAAAAATAAATTAATTAATTCAAATTTTTTTTTAATTACTTGAAGATGTTTGAATGTTTGCCCGTCAATAATGCCTAAACTGCTGCGTGGATTAAGGTGGGATTATGTAAGTAAATAGATGAGATACTGAACTAACGTAAATGAAGATTTTATAGCGATGAAATCAATAGTTCCCATAAGATTACTATTTTTTGTTAATGACCTGACAACTAAACGTGTTTGTAAAAAATTTGGCATACATTATAGCCTGAATAAAAACATTATATTGTTTCCTTTATAACGGGTTCCTGAGGGATATGACCTAACGATTCTACGGACCGAAGAACAAATTATTTGTGAAAGTGGAAAAAGAGAGTTTTACTGCGAGCGGGATGAGAACCTGCGTCCCTTCCAATCTTTTCTTGTTGACTGCACAAATGGCAGAGTGTTTCACGTGTTCTCCCGCCGAGTGTTGTGGGTCCGATTCCCACACAGGACAACTCTTTGTGTGATCCACAAATGGTTGTGCTGAGTCTGGGTGAACTTTTTGTGCGTGAAATTGTATATTTGTAAAGTTTCCCGCTATACAAGGATTATTTCTTAGGTCAGGGTGTTGTCTTTTAAAAAAATCCGGGGAAGTGCTTTAGATCGCTAAGCTATCGCAGTCGCCAACGGTGACTCCCAATCTCCACTTCACAATTGCTCTTTAGATGTCTTTGCGACTCTACGGACCGAAGTTTGAAGTCTACCCAAACTAAGTCGCAAGAAACTAGTATTATATACTTTTATACTTTGGCGTCTCGTATCCATCTTCAAATGCTTTATATATACCTACTTAGGTAATACTTAGTCATATTACTTTATACATACTTGGCATTCGTGACCCTGTCTTGTGCCCATTAGAATATTAGCATAATTATGGATCCTTTGTTTTTGAGCTCACGCGCCCAAAAAACGAACTAGCCGTATACAGATCAAAAACAAAATATTTTTATTTCTTTCAAATCCCAAATAAAGGATAAAAGAGTAAATAGTTTAGTGTCTATAGTATATACTAGCCTATGCCCGCGGCTTCGCCGCAGCCAAAAGCTAGTTTTTCGGTTATATCTCAGGTTCCCGATAAAGTAGCGAGATAAAATCTATACTAATTTTTAAGTAAAATCAAGGCTTTTCAAATAAAAAAAGTGGCACCAAAATCTGTCCAGTAATTTTTTCGTGATGCGCGAACAAACAATCCGATAAAAATACAAAAATTCTAAAAAAAATGTTTTGGTTTTAGACACGCCTATATAGCCTATTACAGCCATTTTTTCTCAAATATCTTGAATGTACAGACACAGCTCTGTTACAGCGTTATAATAGTACTAGTACTATGACTTCTTTTTTTTTGTTAAGTTAGGTTAGGTTCTGCGGCAGAATCCTCCTCTCTGGCGGGAGGCCGCTTCCTTTTGCGAGATAACCTCCTCGCAGAATGGTCTTAACACTGGGCTAACAGTGATTTAAGGCGATCCACCGCAGGAAAGCGATGAAATACTGTTTTACTAGATCAAATGGTTTAAGTATTTACTATTCAATAATGGTGTAACAAAAAATATGCGAGACATCTAAGGATATTGTCTAAAGAATGCGCTATCACAATTTATAGAGCGTGCCAGTCGTTCGCGGTTACCCATCTAGTGCGTGGCCCTAGCATTTGACTCACAGATTATATGAGCAAAGTTTTACGTGTCGCTTTAGGAAAATTGCCGGCATTTTTACAATCAATATTAGTTATTTAACAACACAGTAGGGAGTAAATTAAATCGCTTATAGTGCTACGGTTAAATGAAATTTTCATAACCTCTATTTACGAGATTATGGTGAAATTTTCATTAATTTGATGTACATTAACGTGTTTGATGTTGGGTAATTATTCGTGGTTGTTATGGTACCTTTCGAGATTGAAATAGTACTGGTATTTATATTTGATTATTTTTTATACTTTACTAGATTCGACGATTTACGCCACATTTAATATCTCACAGGAACTATAATTTTTTAACACCTTTTTTTAGTATATATATACAATATTTCATGATAATTGGCTCTAGTAGTTACGGTGTGAAATAGTAACAAACAAACTCAATTTCATATTTTTATAATATTGAAGCTAAATAAAGCTAGTTTTTTAGGTTCCTAATATAGCAGCGAAATAAAACTTTAACTAGATTTTAAGTCTAATCAAGTGTTATAAAACAAAAAAGTTGCGTGAAAATCCATTCAGTAGTTTTTGTGAAATGTGCGATCAAAGTAACTGACATCAATTTAATTTATATAAATAGCCATTTTTTCTTAAATATCTTGTATGTACAGACGTAGCTCTGTTACAACTTTATAATAATTAGAATATAAAGTAAGGGTAGTAGCAGAGGAACTACTGCCCACCTGATGGTAAGTTGGGCCGTGTGGGGCCGGCTTTAGAATTGTCCCACCCCTCTCTACCCACGGGAGTCGTAAGAGTTGACTGAGGGAATACCAGGGGAGTGGGCAGCAGCACTCCCTCGAGTATTAACAACATCCACTGCGATCGCCAACCCACCTGCCAAGCATGGTGATTACAGCATTATCCCCCATGACGGGACCGCTCGTTGCGGCGTTCTCTTGGGGAGGCCTATGTCCAGCAGTGGACGTTGAAAGGCTGATGGATGGATGGAGGGATGGTAAGTGGTAGCCACCGTAGTATTACTAAGTACTCGTCTGCCACTATAAGCAATAAAAAAAGAATTTCTTTAAGTCTCTCGCGTAATAATATTATACACAACACGAATTTAAAAAGTACCAAAATACCTAAAGACTGTTATTACTATAGTTTATGTGCAGTTCTTAACATCCCTGTTGACTTTTAGAGCTGGCCATAAACTAGTCCATAAAATAATTTAAAACACCCTTGCGGGCGATGCCGCGGGATAAAGCTGGCAATATATTTTGTCGCGGAACGCCTTTGCAGTGCATTTTGTATAAACATCTCTATTTTTAATGCTTATATATGCGTTTTGTATGAAAATAGCTTTTAAACGGGCCTCGTGGCGTAGTCGGTAGTGTAACCGACTTCCGTGCACGAGGTCGTGGGTTCGATTCCCATTCAAGACAATTATTTGTGTGATGAACACAGATATTTGTACTGCGTCTGGGTGTTTTCTATATATTATATGTATGTATTTATAAAAAAAAAGTAGTATAATTATGTATTATATCCGTAATCTGGTACCCATAGCACAAGCGTTAAGCTTAGTTTGGGACCAGAGGACGTTGTGTGAAAAATGTCCGTGAATATTTATTTATTTATTTAAACCGCGGTTTTCCGCAAACGGGCATAGTGTTCGTTTTTTTTTAATGTATACCGTTTTTTTAATATCCATGTGGTGATGGACTAAGAATACGAGTGTCACCAACCCATTCTTTCCCACAGGTGTCGTACGAGGCTAAGGGAAGTAAACATTTGCACCCATTGCATTATTGCTGGTAGGGCTGGGTACCAAATTCACAATCAATATTAAATTAAAGTTAACTCAATTGCTATCGGGCCCGAGCGGGATGGTACCACCATCTCCCGTGTGACCGTCCATGAAGCACATCGATGTGTTTTAGTTGTAGCAGGAGACAGCCTTTTATTCTTTCATTTCACATCTGTGAGATGAAATGGTGAGCTGCGGCTGGACAATACCATGGTTAACATTTACCATCAGGTACGCGTTTTTAAGTCTAATCAAGAAATATTAAAAAAGTTCAAAGAAAGAGAAGAAGAAGAACAAGAAAGAAAGATTATTTATTGTAACGAAGCATTGTGTTTACAGTAAATAAAAAGCAAGTAAAAAATAAAACAAAATTACTACAATATTTATTTTGATCTGTATTTTAGCACTTGACATGCTCAGCTACTTCAAAGAACATTTCTTTTGTGCAAGTGGAAAAAAAAGAAAACTATACTGCAAGCAAGATTCGAACCTGCGTTCCATCCAATCCGGAGAAAGAGAGAGCATTATTTCCCCACAAAATAATTGTTCTTTACTACAATATTTGTTACAAAAAAAAGATAGGAGCTTGAGAGGAAATATAATAAGGAGAGGATATGGAGGGTGGTTTGGGCCTGCGGCGCTCTTACTCACCATACGAAACAGAACGGTAGTACTTAAATAGCCTAGAACATATTTAGATATTTTTATATATATTTCTAGCATTTGACATGCTTACTGCCTCTGTGGTGCAGCGGTAGTGTGAGCGATTGCTGATCATGAGGTCTCGGGTTCGATCCCCGGGTCGGGCAGTTATTGAGATTTTTCGTAAAAAAAAAAAATCTCAGTAGCAGGCCCGGAGTTTGGAAATGTGCCCGGTAGACATCAATAGGCTCGCCCCCTATTACGTGGGACTTAAATATAGCTGGCGAATCGTGGGTGTGTAATACACCTCTGCCTACCCCTTCGAGGAATACAGGCTATATGGGCTGCTATGTTTTTTTGTTATATAAATATTTTCAATTTCACATTTTACACACTTTGTGTTTAATAGCCTAGAACAGTTTGTTTTTTTTTTAAATAAATTCAATGTACATACGCAACTCTATTATAGTTTTATAATAGTATAGATAAGGATATAATGTACGTTTGTATTTCTATATATTTATAACCACAAGGTTACCCTAGTAATGAGGCTGAGGGCCTCGAAGATATGAGCCTTAATAACGATATCGAGTAAGTCATAATGGACAGTGCATGCTCTATTAACCACTGAGCTATTGCGACACGCTAATCACAATCATCTGGGGCTCGGCAGAGGTACCCATGATAGCTTGGTACCCCCACTGGTACGGATGGTCTCTAATATAAGGAAATATATTTAAAAAACAACGATATAGAACAATGTCGATAATTTTCGAAACCAAAACAATAATAGTAGGATGAAACCCATTGGAAAAGTAAGAAAATATAACAAAAATAAAAGACAAAAATAATTTACGGGTGATTTGACGTCGGGAAGGGGGTGGGGGTTAGCTTTTAAGGGTAAAAATCGGCTTATCACGATTTCTGGAAAACTAAGAGTTCTATCGAAAAAAATTTAATGGCAAAATTGTAGGCAATAAAAAGATCTACAACTTTTGTGTTAACACTTTTTTCACATAACCTCAAAATTTATGTGAAAAATCTGAAAAACTGACTTTTTGGTTTTTTACTTTTAACTTCCACAAAAAATAATATTTTTTCGCTAAGTTTGGTGAAAACTTACCTTTTTATATCTCAAACACATTGTAATTTTTTTTTGATGCAAATTATTTATATTTTCCTCTTATTTTGATTAAATATCGAAAAATCACCCTAATTTTCAATCAAAAATTCTCACGTCAAAATATCTGCTTTTTGTAAAAAAACGGTGTGCTTTTTATACGTTGTAATCTCTACTTTTTGATAGTATAAAAAAAATATACATTACTATGGAAAATTTTCTCAGAAAATAACTTTTTGTTAATCCTTAAGTAAAATATTGAGCTATTTATTAAAAGGACAATGTCATTTTTCGCCCTGTACGACAATAGCATTGGACATTCATGATAATTATTAGAATTCTTTTTAATATTAGTTGCATATTTCTGTTTAACACGGACTAGCTGCATGCCATAATGAAGAAAAAAAGTATTTGAACGAGACTATTGTACATCCGATGCGCCTGCCATGTTTACTTAAAGTCAATATGTATAATGGATCTCTTGTTTTTTTTTAAAGCATTGTTAGGTTATTTTTAAATCTGAATTACATTTTTGGAATTGATTTATAAAAATGTGTGTAAAATAGCACAATAAAAAATTCAAGATGGGTAAGTATATTATTAGTTACATTATAATAAATCTAGTCAAAAATCAGATAGTTTTGTTCTAAAAAGATTTTTGATCTCACAATTGGTATATTTAATAGATTATGCCAATAGATGTCACTGCTTTTATTACTTACTAAATTAAAATAACAAAGTAATTTAATCTTTATTATTCATATATAAAATGAATAATTTAAATATTTTTTGAAACACATGTCACATATATATTTAATAGAGCACCATCTAGCGTTAGAAGTACGCAACTATGGGATTATAATCCAACTAAATTGAAAACTATAACAAGAGGTAGTGAAACACCAATCTACTGCCATACGTAAACTGGTTCATTTATATTCCAGCTACATTCTTAAGTTTAAAACACCTTTTCATAACCTCAAAATCGGAGACATTTTTTATAATAGTACGATTCTCAAGCTAGTCCGGTATAAAATAATGATTGTATGGGAATTCAGTAAATTGTTCTAATACAAAACATCATTTTGCTTTGCGGTTGGTTCAGGGCGAAGTATGTATGGGCGCAGAGGAATGTCATTTACACTTTAATTACTAAAAAATGAAAGTTTCCATTTTAGATCGATAAATTAAAAAAAAATCAAATCCATGGAACATACATATTGCAAAAAACATGTGAAAATAGTTAATTTTCTAAGTATTAAAGATAGGATTTGAAGGGAATTCTGTCAAAATATAATGTATTTTTTTTGCATAAAATTTATTAAAAGCTCACTAAAAGCTTACCTCCTACCCCTTCTCGACCTCAAATCGCCCGTAAAATATTTTTCCTTTTATTTTTGTTATATTTTCTTACTTTTCCAATGGGTTTCATCCTACTATTATATTTTTTAACTTTTTACCATTTTTGGCACTGGCCTAATATTCTTGAACTACTTTATAACTATTATTATAAAGCTGTAACAGATCTGTGTCTGTACATCATATCATACTATAATATTATAAATGTGAATGTAAGTTTGTTTGTTACGCTTTCACGTGAAAACTACTTAACCGATCATCATGAAACTTTGTACACATATTCTCGGAGGTATTAGAAATAACATAGAATACTTTTTATTAAAAAAATACGCAAAAAAAATAATTGTTTGTCACAAAATCTCAAAATCTAGCAACTTCAACGCCATCTAGCATTTCAGTAATGAAGTTCCAACCCCGAGTACTGTAATACCGTTGCACTGTATTACCGACAATTTCAAGGGTTGCTTTATTTATTTTTATGAAATTACTCACGGACGAAGTCACGGGTAACAGCTATCTTATATAAAGTTTAAGTAACAAACTTTGTTAACTAAGTGCAACCCGCGACTTCATTCACGTGGAACATAGTTTTTAATTTTTTTGCAGTAACCTATACTCGTATTCATTTATTTACGCGAGCGAAGCCGCGGGAAACAGCTAGTTTAATATATTTGAGAAAAAATGACTGAATTAAGCTATATTGACGGGCCTCGTGGCGTGGTCGGTACAGTAACCGACATCCGTGCATGAGGTCGTGGGTTCGATTCCCACTCAGGACAATTATTTGTGTGACGGACACAGATATGTGTACTGCGTCTGGTTGTTTTCTATTTATTATATGTATGTATTTACAAAAAAAGTATTATACCTGTAATCTGGTACCCATAGCACAAGCGTTAAGCTTAGTTTGGGACCAGAGGACGTTGTGTGAAATAACCTTGAATATTAGTATTTATTTTATAGGCGTGTCGGAACACAAAACAATTTAGATTTTTGTGTCTGATTGTTTGTTCGCGCATCATGTAAAATCTACTGAACGGATTTTGATGCAACTTTTTTTGTTTGATCACTCTTAAAAAAAGGGAAACATTTTATCTCATTACTATATGAAGATGCTGTGTGGGACCGGCTTTAGAAATGTCCCAACCCTCTCCACCTATGGGAATCGTAAGAGCCGACTGAGGGAATACCGAGGGAGTGGGCAGCAGCACGCCTTCGAGTTTTAACAACATCCATTGCGATCGCCAACCCGCCTGCTAAGCGTGGCGATTACGGCACTATCCCCCATTCTTGGGGAGGCCTATGTCCAGCAGTGGACTTTAAAAGGCTGATGGATGGATGGATATGAAGAACCTGAGATATAATGTAAAAACTAAGATTAGACGGGTACAAGCTGGTCTAATAATAAAATTGTCTACAAAGATGGCGCAGTGATTTAGATACTTAGTGTTATGGATTCTATTGCGTGGTAGAGCCTTGGTTCTCCCAGTATGAATGGGCGGGAAAATATCACACTCTCGTAGAAGATCAACGTAGAATAGTGATAGGTACCACCGAAGGAATGTAACATATTTCCAGTGGGCCGCCAACAAAGGCGGAGAGATGGCACACGGTGAGTTTCTTTACTGCGTGAAGGTCCCACACTGCCCTGTTCGTTGCCCCAAATAACGGGGTGTGCGGTTAGGAACATTTTTTCAGTAATGAAGTAAATTTTTTCCCGCCTTAAGAAAAAAAAAAGTACCTACTCCAAATTTTGTGTTTATCATGGTTCTCTTTATTATCCGTCCTCTTCCATTTCGATCCATTTCCTTGGAGTTGGTGACGCTGAGTGATGCCTCTGGTGTTGCTATCGTCTATAGGCTAAAGTAACCACTTACCATCAGGTGGGCTGTTTGTTTGTTTGCAACTCGTTGTATAAAAAAGCACTGCCACACGGGGCAATATTTTGCAATAGTAATGTGAGTCTTTTATTGTGTATATGTTTGTAGTCTCCTCGGATCAATTCAAAGTGGACCTTTTTTATGACTTTAAACATCAACACAGCATCGCGCCTGTATTTCCCTAAGGGATAAGTAGAGGTATATTACACACCCACGGTTCGCCATCTATGTTTAAGTCCCACGTAATAGGGGGCGAGCCTTTTGCCGTCTACCGGGCACGTTTCCAAACTCCGGGCTGTTACTGAGAATATTCCTATTTACGAAAAATCTCAATAACATTGCCCGACACGGTGATCAAACCCGAGACCTCACGTTCAGCAGTCGCTTACACTACCGCTGCACCACCGAGGCAGCCAGGTTTTTTAGTATTTGTATCTCCAATATTATAAATACCAAAGTGCTAGCGAGCTGGCGAATCGTGGGTGTGTAATACACCTCTACCTACCCCTTCGAGGAATACAGGCGTGATGCTATGTTTTTAATACTAAGCAACGAAACCATATCCGAGAAAAATTGTTATGACGTTCCATTTTGTCCTCCACGTGTACGACATAGAGTAGATATAACAGTCATTATCCAAAATTGACTATTATTGTTTGCCTAGCCCACTCAACGAAAACATTCATTCACCTACGACATTGTAATATAATGAACACATAGTTATGGGCTAAGTAGCTACGGACGTACCTACAAAACATATATTGATAAAATTTATAAGTTGCAGTTAAGCATACTCAATTCAATTGTACCCTATAACACTAAATTACAATTTAAAGATGACGAAAAAGGCCTTTTTAAACACTGTCAAATAATAAATGTCTTCGACAAAATAAAGGTGTGTGTTTTGAGTGAGGAGTATAATAATATTACAAATTTAAAAAAGAATGTGAGGCCAAAGTCTTTGCGTCGGTTGCCTTACTTACCTGTTTATGAGCTACCACATTATACAAATGTTTACGGGACTCGGACGTGGGAATACATGCTACCCTCTATATTAAATAGCTTCCCTATCGAAATCTGCAATACCATGAATGCAATAAATTGTAAACAGACATTAACAAAATATTTTTTACATGATCCAGAATAGGTAAATAAGTATGTTCATTGTACCGAGTTGCATGTGTCTTACATACCACTGTTAAACTCTGGATGGTTTGTGTGGTATGTTTATAAGTAATCATATAATTATGTTTTTTGTGTTACAAAATAAATAAATAAATAAATAAAATGTACAAACTTTATTATGAACGCTGTCGTAAATACATTTATTTTGCCATTGCTTCAACTTGTATTTCTATGCTAAAATGGTATTAATAATATTACTGCGGCTACCCGCAGCCGGCGGCGGTAAAACTAAGGGCTGCAAAAACATTGGTATCGAGTTCGATCCCCAGTCCAAGGTTCAGACATCGTGCGGCACACCTCTTTTTTTTTTCTTCTGGTTTTTCAAACTATGTGTGTATTTGTTTGTTAACAATTTATCACTGCTTAGTGAAGTAAAAAACATTGTGAACAAAACCTGCATGTCTAAGAGATTTACTCGACGGCTTATGAAGTCTGACAACTCATTGCATTCAGCCAGCGTGGTGGACTATGGTCTAATCCCTCTCACATAATGCTCGGGCCACACTAATGGATAACGTCAATGCCTATCATCACTATAACTATTGTTAATTATTGCGTTAACGCGATAAACGTTCAATTTCCTCGACGTACGATAGGAGTGTAGAGGAGAGATAATAAACTTGGTTCTCTCACTCACCATATGAAACACGACAGCAGGAATACCTACCGTTGTTTCACGTTGATCTGTGGGAAGGTGGTACTCACAGATCGAGCCGACCCACTCCTGGGGGGTTAGGCAGAATGTCCTATGTCAAGTGTCGACCGTATCGAGATCATTGTGATTGGTTGAGAGATCACCGTGATTGGCCAACGGATTATTGTGACATCACGCGTCGGTTCCTCAACCAATCACAGTGATCTCGATACGGTCGACATGTGAAATATGACATTCTGCCTCAGGGGGCTGGTGTGACCCACCCCTCTCCACCCATGGGAGTCGTAAGAGGCAACTGAGGGAATACCGGGGGAGTGGGCAGCAGCACTCCCTCGATTATTAACAACATCCACTGCGATCGCCAACCCGCCTGCCAAGCGTGGCGATTACGGCTCGCGGAAATGGAACAAAATCTTATAAAGTATATTTAATTATCGATAAGCAAACATTAGCCACAGAAAAACTTCCTTTGAAATCCATTAACAGAATTGCTACATTGCAAAAAGCACTTAAAACCACCATCGAAAAATCATCTCTGTGATTTTGTGTTGATAGGGCTGTCAACTGTAAATTGTATATTAATTATAGGTATTAATAACATTATATTTACTTCTACGATATTTCATTTAAGTACACACTTTTATTAGCTTCGCTTGTATCTATGTTTTTTTTTTTTGGTAACGCTGTGGAAATGCATTTATACATCCCCCTGCCGGTGGCAGACGGATGTAGGACTCGCCGGGTGCTCAGATCTTGGTTGCGCTTGGTTGCGTATGTATTCCACATACTAAAACCACAGCGGCCCCTTCCACGCCTATTAGCGAGGCGCCAGAGGGTCATCATATTAGACATTCTACTCCGGCGCCCCAGGCGGATGGCCATATTCCTTATATTTTTACCATATATTTTTTTTATCTAGAAATTTTTATATACTTTTTTAGCATTTGACATGCTTAGGCATATACATTAAACACAAAGTGAAAAATGTGAAATCGAAAATAACAGTCACGAGCAGGATTCGAACCTGCATCTCCTGGATTCCGTCCAGATGCTCGAGATTAGCAGTCAAGAGCAGTGGTCACGATTGCTGAATTGCCAAAGCATCTGGACGGAATCCAGGAGATGCAGGTTCGAATCCTGCTCGTGACTGTTATTTTCGATTTCACATTTTTCACTTTGGGTTTAATATATTTTTTTTTGCTTATATTTATTACTAGCTAGTTTTTAGTTTATATCTCAGGTTCCCGATATAGTAGCGGGGTTTACCCCGCTGGTACACATTTTAATGTATACCAGTTTTTAAGTCTGATCAAGAGCTATCAAAGTTGCATCAAAATCCGTTCTGTAGTTTTTGCGTGATGCGTGAACGAAGAAACAGACAAACAGACAAAAAAATCTATTAAAAAAATCGTTTTGTGTTTAGACACCTCTATAGCCTAATACAATATTTTTTTCTTAAATATCTTAAATTAAAAAAATATACACGGACATTTCACACAACGTCCTCTGGTCCCAAACTAAGCTTAACGCTTGTGCTATGGGTACCAGATTACGGATATAATACATATCGATGGGTCCTATGTATATGGGCCAAACTAACAATTTGGCCATTTTGACTTTTTTATTGTAAACGCATCTTATCTATATAATGAATCATGTGAGCTATTAAAAAAACAAGATTTCTGCATAGAAACACGATTTTTTATTACAGTATAACGGCATATGTAACATGAATTTAAACGTACAAGGTCCAAAGAGTAGTTAGAGATTTATACGCGGGGATTTCCCGCGCGTTTATTTATAGTTTGGACCAATCAGCTGGTTTGACACTTATACGTTGAATGGAGCAACGGCCGCACTGTGATGAATACATAATTTTATTGTTGTGTTTTTGCGTTACAATTTAGTTTAATAAGTAAAAGATCACCCATCTGAACTCCCACATTTAATTCATTGAACCTTTGTAGACATTTATCCAGATATAAGTACGATAAACAGTCTGGCTGATAGAACGCAGCCCTGTTTAACGCCGATATTGACATCAAACCAGGGCCACATTCCATCATCCAGCCGCACACAAGCTCTGCAGTCCATGTAGTTGGACTGCATCGCTTGTAGCAATCTACCGTTAATATCATACTCCGGCAAAATGTCCCGAAGTTTCTTTCGTACAACCGTGTCAAATGCTTTCTCCAAATCCACAAAACTGCAGAAAACCATCGGGCCTACAGCCAGATGCTTCTCCACAATGTTGCGCAGAGAAAACACTTGATCCATGCATTCCACACCTGAAACCTCCTTGTGCCTCACACGAAAATTCATAAGACAAGTTGGCATTGGGAAATGAAAATAACATTGCACAGAGAAACGATTTAGGTTATGAAAACTACGATATTATAGAAAACAGCGATGATGACCTTTGAAAGTATTTAATTTTATTGTTTTTACAGACTACTAAATCTTTAAACTTTGATTAATTATTGTTTTCTAAATAAATTAACTGAAATATCATGTTACATAATTAACTCTATTTATCTTACTTTATTTACAATATTACGGTTTATTCTTACACTGCATTAATTTTTCGGCAGCTCATTTACCATTTGGGGCCAGTGAGATATTCAAAAATTGCAGTTTAAATCTGCTCAAAGATATATCCTTTGAAAACGATCCACCTCAACAAGAAAAACAAAATTATACATTAGAAAATTCTACGTTGCTCGAATCTGATAACATGTTTATTTCTAATAGTCAACTAACTCAACCCCATAAGAAGTGTACCCACAGTGCCACTCATGAAAAAGAAAACAATTCCGATTTACACTCAAACTATCTTTAAGTACAAAAAACAAATTATAACAATTATGAGCCGATAGCTAGCAGTTCCATCAAATAACACATAATAATCTATCAAGCAAAAGAGTTTTTGAATCTTCAATCGAACATCAGAGTGAAGAATTTATTCAAAATAATATAGATCTATTGGATAATATGTGCGATATCGATAATGCAACCCCAATGCCATCTTCTAATTATAATTCCTTCGGTGAGGAAGAACCTATTCCTTCAGTGCCATCATTGTTATCAAATGCAACTGCATCGTCCCCTGTTTCATAGTATTACTCAACAAGTGATGTTTCAACTCCTATGCGGCCCAGGAAAAGCAAATTTACTAAATAAAGAGATAGTGGAAGATTGCGCGAAAAATTTCGTAATGAATGGATAGATTCAAAAAGAAAAAGACTTAAAAATACTGGGAAAGCATATAATAGTAGAAATGGTAAATTAAGAGATGAGAAACATATAGGTGGACTGTCTTTTGTTGATTCTAATGTTGATTTTGGTAATTTTATTACTTGACTATACTACAGAGATTTTTTTATTTTTGTTTACGCCAGATAGGTTTTTATTTTTGTTATTTTTTTTGTGATTTTATTTATAAAATAATAATGTGAAGTACATTATTTTTATTACATGATTTTGTTAACCAAACTAAGATCTTCAGTAACAGTTTTCTTCTTCATAATTGTAGTTTTAAGGCCAATTCCCTTTTTTATTTCAATAAATGAATAAAACTATTTTGGGTTCTTTATTTATTTAAATGATTTAACTGAAAATGCAGTTAGCAAATTGTAAAACGTATAAGTGTCAATGTGACATAATTATCTAAATATCTAAATAGCATTTATTTTAATTAATGAATTATCAACTACTTTAATTGTTAATTAATTTTATGATTAAAAAATTAAAAAAGATTTACTTTATGCTAATTAGCTTAATACGCGTATAATGACCAATATGACACATTGGCCCTTTTAGAGTGTTTTTAAAGAAAAATATTTTTAGCAAAAACTAACGTAGAAGGGCCAATGTGATGTAAAAAATACCGATAAATATATATATAAAATACTGTAGTATAAATGAGGAGGATAGTTGTCTTAGCAAACAAGCAAAGTTTCGTAAACTTCGGTTTTATCAATCTAAAATTATAGTAAATTTAAACTTTGGAAGCCTCTCCTGTTGTAATTTTACATTTTGGCCCATATACATAGGACCCATCGATATATCACCTTTTTTTTGTAAATATATACATATTATAATAGATAGAAAACACCCAGACGCGGTACAAATATCTGTGTTCAATTGTCCTGAGTGGGAATCAAGCCCACGACCTCGTGCACGGAAGTCGGTTACACTACCGATTACGCCACGAGGCCCGTCAAAGGCTGAATGTGTGGAAATGTACAGACATAGGTCTGTTACAACTTTATCATAATATAGATAGATATAGATAAATCGGAACTTTCGCACGATAAGTAAAACAATGAGTAAAAAAGGAAAAGGATCTTCTAGATAGAAGTACTTTTGGTGTTGTTTTGAGATTCTAAAAGAAGAAAATAAATTAGAGTTAAAAAAACTAAAAAAATAGTAACTACAAAACTACAGAAAATAATATCACACACATCACCTTGTGGAAATTTATATTTCTATAACAGTTGTTTTTCTCCCTCCCATTTTAATATCCGCATAGATAAATCCGTGGTAAGACGCTAGTCGGGCGCAAATTCTTAATTACTATTTATGATTTTTCGAAAACTTGTATTTTTCTAGTCCGGAAATAGAGCCTACAACACAAGTACTTAAATTACACAACTTTGACAACCCTAAAGACAATATGGACTTTGCGTACTGCGGAGGGTATAGTTAAGAAAATCAATTATTGCGAGCAACCTGCCACCAATCGGTACTTATGTTGCATACCATGTATACTTGCGACTAAAAATAGGGGAAACGTAATTTTGTTCTGTGTTCTCCATAAGACGTAATTTTGTTCTGTGTTCTCCATAAGACGTAAAAAAAAATTGTTTCTTTGAAGAAATAAACGAGGAACTTTAGATTATTGGACTAGTATTAGAAAATATTGTTTTCTAAGCAATAATAGAGTTTTAGCTACTTGACTATTATTACGGTTAAAGCTTTGAATGTGTCCAAATTTCTAAAAATCTACAAACTAAACCATATCTTCGCCATTGATGTGATTCATCATTACGTTTTCCCCTTAGAGATAGATATATAGATAGTATCATCCATCCATCCATCAGCCTTTTAACGTCCACTGCTGGACATAGGCCTCCCCAAGAATGGGGGATAGTGCCGTAATCGCCACGCATGGCAGGCGGGTTGGTGATCGCAATGGATGTTGTTAATACTCGAAGGAGTGCTGCTGCCCACTCCCCCGGTATTCCCTCACTCAGCTTTTACGACTCCCATGGGTGGAGAGGAGTGGGACAATTCTAAAGCCGGCCCCACACGGCTGGTACGGCTACGGATGGTAGTATATATTCTTGATAATGCAACTAGGATGACAGTTGGTGTCCTGATAATACGAGTATCTAGAACTCCTCCTTATGTTGCGTTTTATGCACAAAATACTACTGTTAGTGCGTAGCTTGTTGAACGCACCTGGATTGCCTCTTTTCATATTTAGTTATATTGTATAATCAAGTCCTAATAAATACCCGCCTAATAGAAAGTAGCGCTGTATTTAAATTAATTTATTGCGTAATTAACTCATGCTAAGAACTTTGATTGACTGCATTATTATTATAGCACGACTGACTTTAAGCACATTGTAAAAAATCCGATACGTTATTTTAATATTATGGTAGTTTGAATTTAAATAGAGAATGACAACTCAGCAATCTACACACCCAAAGTGAGGTCTCAGTCATTTTAAATATGAGACTACAATAAAGTAAATACGATAAATAGCCCATAGTCTGATGCACCTCATTTGGCCTGCAGTGTAAACTGCTACTAACGTTAGTGTGCTAGAGTTGTTGAACTATTCTCGCGAGCTAATGTAAGACTGCTTTGTGTTACAGTTGTATTAGGAATACGAGTACGTACGAGTATGTTAATTCTTTTACTACGGAATTGAAAACTTCACAGTATTTATGGTCACGGGTGGAATTTGTGTTGATATCAAAAAGTATTATATCTGAATCTTTACTAATATTAAACACAAAGTGAAAAATGTGAAATCGAAAATAACAGTCAGGAGCAGGATTTGAACCTGCATCTCCTGGATTCCGTCCAGATGCTTTACCAATTCAGCCATCCTGACAATTACTCCTGACTGCTAATTTCGATAACACATTCATACTTAACGTCTTTGGGTGACGCCTGCACCATCTGTCGGAAGTATTTTCATACATTATACCGACCAGGTAAACTTAATTTTACAATTAAGATTTTACCTAATAATGACGCAAACCCTATAAATATTTAGATATTCTTATATATATTTTTAGCATTTGACATGCTTAGCACTATACATTAAACACAAAGTGAAAAATGTGAAATCGAAAATAACAGTCAGGAGCAGGATTTGAACCTGCATCTCCTGGATTCCGTCCAGATGCTTTACCAATTCAGCCATCCTGACAATTACTCCTGACTGCTAATTTCGATAACACATTCATACTTAACGTCTTTGGGTGACGCCTGCACCATCTGTCGGAAGTATTTTCATACAATTTGTCGGAAGTATTTTCATAAATTTTGTAGTATGAATGTGTTATCGAAATTAGCAGTCAGGAGTAATTGTCAGGATGGCTGAATTGGTAAAGCATCTGGACGGAATCCAGGAGATGCAGGTTCAAATCCTGCTCCTGACTGTTATTTTCGATTTCACATTTTTCACTTTGTGTTTAATGTATAGTGCTAAGCATGTCAAATGCTAAAAATATATATAAGAATATCTAAATACTTTACTAATATTATAAATGCGAATTTATCCCAGTATGAATGGGCCGACTCGATGAGGGAAGGATCACACTTTCACAGAAGATCAGCGTGAAACACAATAGTTACCCTTACTACTGTTATTCCTATGGTAAGTGAGAGCGCCGGAGGCCCAATCCCTCTCACTATCCTTATATCCTTCCTATCGTCTCCATATCATCCTTCCTCTCCAATTCCATTCATTTATTTGGTGGCGACGCGCGAGTAGTGTTGCTAGCGTGTATAGACTACGGCAACCGCTTACCATCAGGTGGGCCATATATGCCTGTTTGACACCGCCGTAATATTAAAAAAAAATGTGATTTTTTGTTTGTTTCATGCTAGAAAAATTGAGTAATCATCATAAAATTTTGCAAACATAATATATAGGGCTCGAGCCCAGGTTACTTTTCATCTCAGGGAAATTAATGGTTCCCCTGGGATAGCTACTTTTACATAGACATAAGTAATGTGCAGTAAAGTGATGTATTTATATACTGAGGCCAAACGCGTACGCAGCTATTGAAAAAAAAAAACAAAACTCAAAATTTCGCCCAAAACTTTTTCTCTAACTTATCATATAATAGACATCTTGCTCTTTCAACTATAGTTCGGTTAAATCGTTCGCACATCCCGTTTTGTTCCGGACTATAAGGGTTAGTTCTCTGATGAATTATGCCACTTTGTTTCAAAAAATCCTTCATTTCATTAGAACAAAATTCTGTGCCATTGTCAGTCCTTAAAGTCTTAATACTGGAACTCGTCTGTTTTTCTACCATATTTTTAAACTCTTTTAAGCGACTAAAAACTTCACTTTTATTTTTCAAAAAATGGACTAACGACATCCTGCTATAATCGTCTACGAATAGCAAGAAATATCTGGATGAACCGATTGACCTAGTCTCCATTGGGCCACACACATCTGCATGCACAATCTCGAGTATCCTCTCACTTCTGTGACTGCTCTGTGGAAATGGTAGTCGACTCTGTTTACCCTCACAGCACACCACACAATTGTATTTACTGATAACAGCTTTGTTCACATACACTAAACCTTCTACGGCTCCATTTCTCATTGCATTCATGTCTGTGCTGTTAATATGGCCGAGTCTTCTGTGCCATATATCTGAGGTTGTTGTAGCTGAAGCTGCTAACACACATACTGATCTGGTGTTAAGTCTGTATACTCCATTCACCGCCTGTGCAATTCCAATCAACTCATCCTGCCTATTTCTGATGTAACAATGTTCTTTAAGGAAACATACTTTGTTACCATTCTTTATAAGCTGGCTGGCGGACAATAGGTTGGTAGTCAGATTTGGTATACATAGCACATCTTTCACCACAATATCGTGTTCTGAATCCTGAACAACAGTCGTAATTTGTGTGTCTCCCGAGCACAACACCAGCATAGTTGTTTTGTTCGCAACTATAATCTCCTTTATTGTTAGATTACGTGACGTATTTTTCATGTTTTCCTGACTTATCATCATATGACTGCTAGCTCCCGCGTCAATATACCACTCATCTTTACTGAAACAATCGTTAAGAAATACTGCACTAAATTCATTTTCAGGCTTTTCTTTCATTTGTGGACACTGATTTTTGTAATGGCCGGTTTGTTTACATGAAACATTTTATCACTTTGACACGATTTGACGTATCTGCAGTTTTGCTAACCTTGCCATACTTTTTTCATTGCCAACCTTTCGCTGATAAAAAAACGCTGTCTGTTTCAGTGCTGCCAACATTATCACTCATATCCATAAGTTTTGATTTAATAACGTCTGCTGAAATGTCTATGCCCGAGTGCTCGATCGCCATTATCATCGGTGAGAATTTGTCGGGTAGTCCCGCCAACAATAATGATCCTATCCATTCTTCGGTGATGTTGATGTCAGTCCCTTTTAATTTATGCGACGTATCAATTATTCGTGTTATGTATACTGTCATTGATTCACAATTCTCTAGCCGTATTGAGATTAGACTCCGCAACAGACTGATTCTGCGTGTGAAACCCGAATCATCAAATAGCGATTTTAGCTTTATCCAAACACCATGCACTGTGTTTTCACCCTTGATATGCACATACAAGGATGAATCGATGGTCATAACTATCTTCGCCTTTGCCTTTTGATCTTCAACGCTAGTTGCTGCATCATCGCTATCTTGCTTATAAATATCAACGCCTTCTAAGATTAAGAAATTCTCAACCGCGAACGCCAAGTCATAGTAATTTACACGTCTCTTGAGTTTGGGAACATTTACAATGTAACTACCAGCCATTTCACTGCATAAAATACTGAGAAAACTAATTACTTTTACAAAAAATATGGGACTGGGCCCTTAACCAAATAAAACACACGACGAGTTGTCACAGACTATATGAAATTTTATTACAACCTTAAGACTCGAGAATGAAATGACAGCTTATAGGTAGATGTTGTTACCTGTATTAAAAATGTAATACTTATTGTAACTTCGTTATAAATTTAACAGTCTGTCTATCTGTTCATCCGTATGTCACAGCCACTTTTTTCCGAAATTATAAGAACTATGCTGTTGAAACTTGGTGAGTAGATGTATTCTGTGAACCGCATTAATATTTTCACATAAAAATAGAAAAAAAAAACAATAAATTTTGGGGGTTCCCCATACTTAGAACTGAAACCCAAGAATTTTTTTCATCAAATGGCTATGGATAGGTCTTCAAAAATGATATTGAGGTTTCTAATATCATTTTTTTCTAAACTGAATAGTTTGCGCGAGAGACACTTCCAAAGTGGTAAAATGTGTGCCCCCTCCCTGTAACTTCTAAAGTAAGAGAATGATAAAACTAAAAAAAATATATTATGTACATTACAATGTAAACTTCCACCGAAAATTGGTTTGAACGAGATCTAGTAAGTTACTTGCTGCTACGGAACCCTTCATGGGCGAGTCTGACTCGCACTTAGCCGCAATTTTTGTTAATTTATATAGTTTGAACACAAAATGAAATTTTGATTTGACAATATAATTTACTTTGAAGAATATTGAGTGTGGTCCCCAGTATAAGGTCTTCGCACGGCACACACTTCTGACGCGTCCAGATTTTTCGAGAAAATAATATTTGTGAATGTCGAAAAAGATTTACTACGAGCATGATTCGAACCTGCGTCCTTTCCAATCCAGGGAAGTGCTTCGAACTGATAACCTATCGCCGTCACCTAGGTGACATCCAATCTCAACTTCATATTTGTTTTTACATGATTATTTTATTCACACAAATATTCTTTAAATGCTGAGCATGTCAAGTGTTAACATGGCATATGTATTTGTTTACAATTTATCACTGCTCGGTGAGAAGTCCTGCATGCCTGAGAGATCTGGACTGTTTATAAAGGCAGTGTGGTGGAGTATGGCTTAAATCTCCCACTCCATAAGAGGAGATTTATGCCCAATAGTGGATAGTAAAAGCATAAAAAGTAAAAAATATGTGTTACAAATTATCACAGTTCCGTGAAGGACGTTGTCCGTGGTGACGGAATAAGAATACAAATTCGCCATCCCATTCTTTGGGCTGGGTACAAAGTGGAAGCACTCATCTGGTATCGGGTCCGAGCGGGTTGGTACCATCTCCCGGCCATCAAATCACATCTGCGTGTTTTGGTTGTAGCAGGAGATAGTCGTTGAGTCCATGAGCGACGGTTACCACTTACCATCAGGTGGGCTTGTCTGCCACCAAATGCAATAAAAATGTCACAGTATAAACAGTCATAAACCTAGTTCACGGTACTTCTGTCGTCAAATAACCTATTTACGCAAGTCCCATCTATACCATACATCTATAAATCTCCTTATTAATGTTCAATGAATAGGGTCTTTCATAGAACGAGGTCGAGTGCGTTAATCGGCCCTATCTTGCCGCTCAGTGGCTCTCAAAGTTTTATATCTGAAATGTTAACTGCATCGCTGGCCTTGGGGCCTTGGTTGGATTCTAGAATTAATACAAAATAAAAACTTTTGTAGATTTTTCTGAAAGTATTCCTTTTCAGGTTATAATTTCAAAATGTTTACTTTTTATTAATATAGAATGGATATTTTAGGAGGAGAACCCACCATACCAAAGATAGCCAATCTGCACTTTCCACAAATAGAGGGCAATGTGATTATAGCAAGGTAACATGCACAACAATGGAATAACTCACCAAATGCGATGCGACTATTCGATGTGGCAGGAACCCCAAAACCACAACGAGTCTTAATAATTTTTTGCCGAGTGGTCCTGAGGATGCCTTGTCGAGAGCAGACATGTGTCAAATTTGTGTTTGGAATTTGCGAAGTATTGCACCTATTACCTCAATTTACAGAACGGGTTTCCTTAAAAAATAAGTGGGTTGTTATAATATATCACACTGGACCGTCGCGGCATCCACGGCACCATAAATGTTTAAAAGAGAAAAAGAACAATATGTGAAAACAAAATATTTCCAACTGAGTGGTAGTATGCGTGTTATCTGGCCCAAGTTGGTCAGCTGTACCAGCGCACGCCGGCTTCCGCGTGACCGAACGTGTTTTAGTTGTACCTAAAGATAATCCTTTCATTTATTTTACAATCGCAATATTAAATGGTAAACGGCTTGACAGTATTCTTTGTATGACTAAGTCAATGGGTGACAATTGGCAAATACCATCAGGGAGTTGCTAAAATTATCATTAGGTAAAGTAGAAAAATATAGTAAAAAAAAAACATAGCATCAAGCCTGTATTCCCCGAAGGGGTAGGCAGAGGTGTATTACACACCCACGACTCGCCAGCTATGTTTGAGTCCCACGTAATAGGGGGCAAGCCTATTGATGTCTACCAGGCACATTTCCAAACTCCGGCCTGCTACTGAGAATTTTTCTTTTTAGGAAAAAGCTCAATAGCTTTACCCGACCCGGGGATCGAATCCGAGACCTCATGATTAGCAGTCGCATACACTACCGCTACACCACCGAGGCAGTTTAAAAATATAGTAATTATTTATAATAATAATATATCATCATGGCTGGCAACTGGCTACCTTAGAACAAGACCGGAGGCAGATTTTTCATTCAGGACTAACACCTGTAATGACTGCAAGGATCTTATTTCACAGCCGGGACCTACTCCTTAACGTGCCTTCCAAAGCATGGAGGAGGTCAGGTGTCCACAAATAGGTGTCACTTTTTGGTCGCCCATCTGACTGCCAGCCAAGTGAAAGTTGCTTAACCTTGCTGATCTTTCAAACTGCAAGGACAGACTAGGCTACGACCTCCTCCTATAAAACAATATATATTCATAGGAATAATTAGGTAACTAAAAATAATATTATTTATAATATAGGTAGTATTATTACAAAATATTTTAAATAAAAAAAAAGAAATTACAAATTATTTCAAAAATCTTATTGACTATAATAACTCCTCTTTGAGAAACACCGTTAGATGAGCTATCTAAATGTTGGTATGTGTGTACGAAGCTCGGCAACTGATCGGCCGATTTAGATTAAATTTTATGTTAATGTCGTCTTTGGCAACTCAATTTTGCGGATAACGGGCAGTGATTATTTACAGTAAGTACCAGCAGTTTGTTTTTGTTGCTGTCTTGAGCCATGTGATAACATTAGTGATAACGGAAGGTGTGATACGAGTAAGGGACTTTGAGATACTTTTGAATTACCCTCTTACAAGACATTACAGCCCATGGTGATTACCGGTGGGAACCCGCAGATGAATCTCTTCTTTTATATTTTTTTATATAAATTGGGTGGCAACCAAGCATACGGCTCACCGGATGGTAAGCGGTTACCGTAGCCTATAGACGCTAGCAACACTAGAGGCATCACTCGCGCGTCGCCATCTCCAAGGAAAGGGATAGAAGTTGGAGAGGAAAGATAATAAGGAGATGATAGAATGGATTTTAAGGAGAGGATAGGAAGGAGATTTGGGCCTCCGGCGCTCTCACTTACCATACGAAACACAACGGTAGAAGCTCTTAACGGATTCTTACTGCACGGTTTTTCCCCAATCGAGCCAGCCCATTCCTAAGCAAGGCGCTACCACTGCCTTGCAACGCTTTGACCTCAATATCTGTCTTGGCAGTCATATATGTAGATGTAGGTACAGGGGGACACCGAGACTAACCTACCTAGACTAAATCGGCCATGTGTTCAAGGAAGGTGGAAAAAAGATGGTAAGCGGTTACCGTAGACTCTAGCAACACCAGACGCATCATTCGCGCGACGCTAACTCCAAGGAAAGGAATTAGTAATGCAGAGGAATTAAAATAAGATTTTCATATACTGTGCTATTCTTGACAATGTGGGATTGATATCTGGTGTTGCTATCATATATAACCAAAGCTTATTTATGCTAGCAACCCCACTCATCATCAGGCAGGGGTATACAACCTTACCATGTGAAAAATATAGTGATGTTTCCACACTAAGAGCTACACATGTTTCCTCATTTCTTCCACCATTAACGACCACATATACAAACAGTAGGCCTGTACGTTTGCGACACCGCACATGTGCTTAATTGGGCCATTCGTGTGACGCACAAATAGACGACTTAGTCTGCGTACAAGCGAGATCACGTATTTAGATATGTTAGTGTGGACATGACTTATAATTTTAACAAAATAATTATATTGTTTTAATGATGTTTTGGTTCGGACGAGGTGTACTTTATTTTTAATGATAAAGGCAGCAGATTAGCCTGGGCTCACCAGATAAGTGGTAAACACTGCTCACGAACTCAGCTAAAGAATACTTCGAAGCTGCTCACCATTTCATTTCCCAAGTGGGCAATCATTCGACGGATATCTCCCACTATAACACGCCGAGGTGTTTCACGGTCGGTCAAAGGGAAGACCGGAAAGGAGGGATGATGAGCAGAGGATAAGTGGGATTCTAAGGAGAGCACAGGAAGGATAATAAGAATAATAAAGACAGGATAAGAATATAATAAGGAGAGGATAAATAGGGGTTTTGGGCCTCCTCACTCACCATACGAAATACAACGATAGGGGTACAACTGTTTTGGGGTGCGACGCCAGAAACCTCCCCGTGGTGCACCCTGGGCACGAGCGAAAACCCTTTGAAGTCTCTTTGGAGAGCTGTTGCTCGTGGCAAATATCTGGTAGGATGGGGGCCTGCTCTATGTACGCATGCCCCAGCTTTGCTCCGTGCTCTCTAGATGAGGGAACTCAGAATGCGAAGTTCGACGGGTCCAGTTGCTCATCCACATGAGAACTGGGCAGGCTATATGGCCAACCGCGTCAATTCGTAAAACTGATAAGCATTGGGCGCTGTAGTTACGTGTCGCGGTTGCCTACAGGAACGAGGGTCTTGGCTTAATTGCCTGGACTTCGAGGAAGAAAACCTCTATAAAAAAATACCCCGAATCCCAAGTTCTGGCGCGTGACGAGGGGATGCATGACTGATGAGATTGTGGGGATTCTACGAATTGCATATTGTAATATCGCAATCACTTATGTATATAAGCAGGCTAGTATGTAAGGAGGTCAGTCGGCCACAGAACGCAATGTAACTAATATACAAATATAACCAGTGCTCACCGACTTTGATTATCATCCCCACGAGGAGCGCCACACTGGTGAACCGGACGTAATCGTGAAAGTCACTCTGGTGCTGGGGATTCAAAAATTTTTACTGTCCGGTGTCGGTGAGCAGATTGTGGTTTCGCGTATTTTTTTTCAAAAACAAGCGACTCGCGTCGTGAACAAGGTACCACCTGCGTCCCAGACCACAGCAGAGTCCGCGAACGCAACTCTCGCTGCCATCAGCGTGTCGGCGAGGTTGCCTGAGTTCTGGGTAGATATGCCACGGCTGTGGTTCGCCCAGTTTGAGGCCGTGATGACGCCGCAGAGGCAGAGAGACGAGGCTACATTCAATATGGTCATCGCGAAACTAGGGAGAGAGTCCATCCAACGGGTGAGTGACCTGTTGAGGTCACCACCAGAGGAGAACAGGTACGCCACGCTGAAAAACAGGCTGCTGCAGGTGTACGAGGAGAGCGCCGAGCGCCAGTTCGAGAAGCTAGTGTCAAAGCTGGAACTGGGCGCCCAGAAGCCTACACATCTACTGCGGCAGATGAGAGAGTTAGGGCGTACGGCACAGGTCTCGGACCAGACGCTAAAGAGCCTGTGGCTCTCGAGGATGCCCTCGTGTGTACGGGCGGTCCGTGTGCCAGGACCAGCCGCTGGACAGCATAGCGGCGATAGCCGACAAGATCGTGGAGAGCACAGGATCCAGCGACGTAGCAGCTATAGCCAACGGCTCAGCGCAGGTCACGCGAGGACTGGTAACCGAGCTGCTCGAGCAGATGTGCAGGCTGGCTGTGGAGGTGGCATCGCTGCGCAACGAAGTGAAAGATCGGGGGCGTGCGCGTAGCCGGAGTTGGAAGGAGTACGGGAGTCGGTCGGCGTCGAGGAAGAGAAGGTCACCCGGTGACACAGACTGGATATGCAGGTTCCACTTCCGATATAAGAAGAACGCGAGGTGGTGCGAGCAGCCATGCGCCTGGGCTAACAAGGCTGCGGGAAACTAGGCGCGGTACATTCGGCAGCGGTGGACGGGTGTACCCAAGGATAGGTAGCGGAAAACCATCGTTTATTAGTTAAGGATAGTTTAACTAGATATACTTTTTTGATAGATACCGGTGCGAACATCTCTGTCATTCCTAAAAGTTGCCTTAGGAGACACAGTACGGAGAGGTGTGATTTTAAGTTGTACGCCTCTAATAATAGCGAAATTAGGACGTACGGAATATGTTTGATTTATTGTAAAATTTCTACTGGCCATGTTAGACCTTACATTCCATTAGAATTTAGAAAAACTATATTTGATACTTTACATGGGTTATCTCATCCCGGAACCCGAGCTTCTCGAGCGTTATTATGTAAGAAAGTCTTTTGGCCAGGAATGAAGGGGGTATAGGAAAATTGGTAAAGACATGTATTAAATGCCAAAAGTGTAAGATAGGACGTCACACGGTGTCTAAGCTTAGCCATTTTAAGGTAGGCGACCGTTTCGGGCATTTACATGTAGATATTATAGGACCCTTGCCGGTGACAGAACAGGTATTTCGTTATTGCGTAACTATGATAGATCGGCGTACGCGATGGCCGGAATTTTTTCCCGTTAGGGATATAACGGCAGAGACGGTGGCAAGGGCAGTTTACGAGGGGTGGATTTCAAGGATGGGAGTGCCTTTGAAAATTACGACGGACCAGGGACGGCAATTCGAAAGTGATCTGTTCAGAGACCTTATGAAGTTATTAGGTATTGACAATTCACGCACCACCCCATACCACCCGCAGGCAAATTGAGAGATGGCATAGGTCATTAAAAGCCGCACTTACATGTAGGTTAAGAAATAATGTAAATTGGTTAACGGAATTGCCCACAGTAATGTTAGGATTGAGAGCTGCGTGTCAAGCGGATAGCGATTTTATAAGCGTCGCGGAATTTACGTTAGGGCATTGTTTGAGGTTACCTGGTGAGTAGCAGGAATACACTACAATATATAAGCGTACATACTTAGGCTTAAGGATACGTTAGATGGAATTAGACCTAAAAGTAGGGACACCAGTCGTAGTAATAATAATATGTTTGTACATACTGATATAAATTCCTGTTCACATGTGTTCCTGAGAATAGACGCTGTGAGAAAACCCTTGACGCCGCCATATAGTGGTCCTTACAAAGTTGTACAAAGAGACAAAAAGGTGTTCACCATTTTGGTAAATGGTAAGGAGTGTAAGGTCTCTATCGACAGGATTAAGCCAGCATACATTCTGGAGGATTCCAACAGCACGTGTAATAGCGATTTGAATCAGCATAAGAATGTCAAAAAAACAAACGCAGTGGCAGAATTGTTAAAAGGCCCGTAAGGTTTATTTATTTGCAATAAGTTAATAAGTAGGTAAATGCAAAGTTAGCAAATAATATTGTGTATAAATTGTGTTAGTAGTAATAAGGTCATGGCATTTTATTGTTTTTTGGTTTTGTTATATTTTGTGATGGTTAATGATAGTAAACATTTTTTTTAGAAGGGGGTGTATGTGGGGATTCTACAAAATGCATATTGTAATGTCGCAATCACTTATATATATAAGCAGGCTAGTATGTAAGGAGGTCAGTCGGCCACAGAACGCAATGTAATTAATATACGAATATAACCAGTGCTCACTGACTTTGATTATCATCCCCACGAGGAGCGCCACAGGATGTTCAGTTCTTAGCGCGATTCTAGCCAGGGTACCTGCGGACCCCCTGTGTTGGGTCACAAATCTACACTAACCCGGGTATCGGGATCTCTCCTGGGTGGACCTTTTATTTCTCCCATACTCGTGGGTTCAAATATGGAATCAAACACAACCAAAAACCTATCTATAAGTAGGTGTGATATGCCCCATAGCGAGAATTCTGGCTGCATTGGCACAAAAGGAATCCAACTGAGGATATCAGAACTCTCAGCAACCGAGTCAGATGGCAGCGTAGCAACTGCCGACCCGGGAGATCTGCGCCACAAGATCCCACAGGAACGTTCAGAAGACAGGCCTACCATGATCACAACGAAGGAGCAACCTGCAGTGAAAAAAATGAAGTTACCCATTGCATGTTTAGAAAAACTCCTGGGACCAGAGCTGGCAACGAAGGCCCAGGTTTCTGTGGCAGAGAGCTCTACTGCAGAAGTGGCTAAATCACGAGCCGAGAACGCTCAGCTCTCGGCTCGCATAGCGGCAATGGCTGCCGAGCAGAAGGCGATGCGGGAAGAACTCGCTAGCTTGTAGCAAGATCAGCAACGTCATCTTATTTTCCCGGAAACGCTTTCGCCAGAAAGGATGCAGCGGGCCGAAATTGCGCAGGTAATGGTGGAGTTGGCTAAGCTAAATGCCAGATTCTCCGCCATGGAGGGCAGATTGCTGCGCCCTCCCATAGGAGCCAGTGCGATGACTTTGACGCCCGTTTTGGCAGGCACATCGTACGCAAAAGCCATCACAGCGTCTTCTGTGGCTCCAAAGCCACAACAAAGGCCTTTTATGGCCCGCGAGAGTCCTGCTAAAAGTGTAGAAGTGAATCCTTCCAGCACAGAGACGGCATTGACGGCCGCTAGGAATAAGAAGAAGGGGCGCAATGGGGAGTCTGGCCATGTACCAACCCCTGTGGTCCCAGCGGCAGCTCCGGCTATATGTGAGGAATGGGAAGTTGTTGGAGCCAAGGAAAAGGCCTCTAAGTTGGCAAAGAAGGCCACCCGAGTAGCTACTGCGAAACGCCTGTAACTTCGCGTTCCTCGATCAACAGCGGTGGTATTAAAACTAATGCCAGAGGCCGTGGAAAAGGGATTAACCTACAGCAATGTATTAAAAAGGCCAAAGCAAGAAATCCCTTTTGCAGAACTGGACATACCAGCAGGGCTCCAAATGAAGCCTACGAGGACAGTCGCTCGACTCTTTGAAGTGCCTGGCGCTACCAGTGGCTCGAAAGCGGATGCTCTCTCAACAAGATTAAGGGCAAAATTTGACCCTTTTGACGTGGAAGTCACTAGGCCAACAAAGCCATCCCTGTGGATTATCGCCTGGACGATTCTGTATCGGCCAAGGAAGTTAAGACTGCCGTAGCAAAAGTTGCTGACTGTCCAAAGGAATAAGTGAAATCTGGTCCAATTCGCTCCGGATTTGATGGTCTAGGGACTGTGAGTTGCCCAGTAGCAGTGGCCCAAAAAATTGCCACTGGCAGAAGGCTCCTTGTGGGCTAGGTATTGGCGCAAGTAAAACTCTTGCAGCCTAGGCCATCGAGGTGCTCCCGTTGCCTTGCGCTTGGGCATGTGGGAGTCAAATGCAACTCTGAGGTGGACTGCAGTGGTAAAAGCTTCCACTATGGTCAGCCTGGCTACACCGCTGGATCATGCAATGCAATGGCACATTGCATCCTGTGCACAGCAGCAGGCCAACCAGCCGGGCAACGGGCTGGCTCTAAGGCCATCATTGTGGCCACTAAGACCAGTACTTGGAATGATAGGACGGCCCGCAGGTTGCCGGCGCCGCAGTCTGAGGTAATAGCACCGCAGACTCAAGAAGTGGGTGTGGACATGGACTATCGTTATTGGCTGTACATCTCCGCTTTCTTCAGGCGAATATCAACCACTGCGCCAATGCTCAGGATCTTCTGTTACAGACCATGGCGGAGTGGCTGATAGACGTTGTAGTGGTTGCTGAACCGTACTTGGTTCCTCCCAGTGATGACTGAGTGGCTGACGTTAGCGGTTCAGTGGCACTAACCGCAAGAGTTGCCACTGGTGCTCCGACTCCGGAGAACGCTTCCAGTGGTCGGGGTATAGCGGCGGCTCGTATTGGAAATGCCGTCATCGTTGGTGTCTACTTCTCACCGAACCGGCCTCTTGCCGATTTCGAGGAATGGCTGGTGGAGTTAGCATCTGTCGTTGGTCGCAGTCATCCTTGCCCCGTAATCGTCCTCGGGGATTTCAATGCTAAATCTGCTGCTTGGGGTTCCCCGATTACGAATGTCAGGGGTCAGGTGCTGGAGCAATGGGCGCTTTCGACGGGCCTACTCATCCTTAACCGAGACACAGTCCAAACCTGCGCGCGGCAGCGGGGTGAGCATTCCCGAAGTAACTCGGGTGGATCTTAGGGCAGCGGTGCAACGCTTTCAGGCTAAGAACACCGCTCCGGGCCCCGATGGCATACCAGGCCGGGCGTTGGTCCTTGCCCTAGAGGCCCTCGAACCCCGACTACGAGGGCTCTTCATGCGCATGCTTTGAGCGGGGCCAGTTCCCGAAGAAGTGGAAGACGGGAAAATTGGTCTTGATTAAAAAGGAGAGGCGCCCTGCAGACTCGCCATCTGCTAACCGCCCTTTGGTGCTACTTGATGAGGTGGCCAAGCTGTTTGAGCGAGTAAATGCTAACCGCCTCGTTGGTAACCCAGTTCCGTCGAGGGCGCTCTACCATAAATGCAGTAATGCGCGTGAGAGCCCTGGCGGAGGAAGCAATATTCCAGGGTGAGGTTGTCGTGACGGTGTCCCTTGACATTGATAAGCTGACGACACGTTGGTCGCGGGGAGGGGGACGACACACCGGCATGCCGCTGACTTATCATCAGTCAGGGTCGCATAGGTCGTTTCAAGGATTTGCGGCTGGGCTTAGAGGTGGTTCTGCACAAATACGAGGCTCTTTGTTTCCACGGGCCTCGGATTTGAAGCCGCCGACAGAGTCGCGCGTTGTTGTAGGAGGTGTTCGCATCGGCATCGCAGCAACTATGACATATCTTGGCCTGGTTCTCGATAGCCGATGGACCTTCGGACCTCATCTCCGAGGGCTGGTACCCAAGCTGACTCGCGTGGCAGGCGCAGTTTCGCGGCTGCTACCGAATTTGGGAGGACCCAACACCTCCTGCAGAAGACTATGTGGGAATTGTGCGGTCCATGGCCTTGTACGGCGTTCCAATATGGGGGCTCTGACGGCCCGCAATGCTGATATTTTGCGGCAACCGCAAAGGGTGATGGCGCGCAGGCTGGAGCTATCGCCGCGTGAACTAATGACGTATCGGTCTGAGCTCCACCGGATCCTACTGGCGGAGTAGAAAGAACGACTTGTACGACCAACCGCTGGGCACGCCTCCATAGAGGCGATAAGTCCAGTAATGGACGAGTGGCTGGTGAGACGACACGGCGCCCTCTCTTTCCGAATGATGCAGTTGCTTTCCGGGCATGGTTGCTTTGGAAAGTACCTGTGTCGCATAGGCCGAGAGGAGACAGCCCGGTGCTATCACTGCGGGGACTGCCCTGAGGACACGGCGCTGCACACGCTAGTGGACTGCTCAGCTTGGACAGAGCAGCGCCGCGAACTCGCCGCGGCAGTCAGGGTGGAAATACTTTCGCTCCCAGCCGTGGCCTCCGTCTCCTTTTGCAAGCAGGTGATGCACGCAAAGGAGGCGGCGGAGCGTGATCGGAGATTACCAGCCATCTCCCGCACCGCAGAAGAGGCACCGGGCGCCGAAGAGCGCTTGTCGACCTCCGGCCCCCATAAGCGCTGGCCTAAGGTTGATGGACCCAGGGCAGTCCACCACCCTAACAGAAGCAGGCACGAGATGGCGGCGCACGTGTTCCACGAGCGCCTCTCGACCACTGTTTTACGCTGATCTTTGGTCAAAAGGAATACATTCTCAGATAACTATAAGTTCACCGTTGGGCACGGCTTCTGGTCCAACGAAGCTGCCCTATATCATACGGATTGGTAAACTTTAAGGGCCCTCGACAAAAGAACGGAAGTTTCCCTGACGTGATTTCTAAAAATAATTTTTGTTCACATACCCACACATTCTCGTGACTTTACGAGTCAGTCTGACTGGAAATAAAACTGCATAACTGTCTTGTTAAACCTTGATCTTAAAACTACTCTATAACTAGCCGTGTGATAGCACTAAGAATTCAAGTGTCACCACCCCATTATTACCCACGGGTGCGGTACGAGGCAACTAAGAGAAGTAAGCCTTTATCGCCTACTAGATTGTGCCCGCTGTTGACACTGCCTCCACGTGAAATTCAGCACATAAACAGATCACTCTACAGTACATTAATTATCTCTGATTGGTTCATTAGTAGTCTTGAAAGAGTAACAAACGAACAAACTAACTTACTTACGCATTTACTCGTGGTAGTGTTGGGTACCAAGCGGGAGTACTCATTTGCGGTTTAGCCACCGTCTTCTCTGTGACCGACCACTTTGATATGTCTTACTTGTAGCAGGATAGCCATCCATTCATATTCCCGTTAGCAAAATGAGCGTCTGCCACTGAAAGCAATAAAAAAACATGACCGCTTGAATGTCCACATTAAGCCACCGTATTCAAAACACTCGCTCAATCGCCGCTAGCCATACGCAGAGATCAACTATACATAGATACATAGCTACACGCATAATTTCGTATAATTTATGAGTTTTGTTTCAGGAGTTTATTCAAATATGTATACATTAGTAAATTTTAGTAGCAATTAAAGTTTAATATCGCATGTCATTAATAAGCCAAATCATAATACAGCTGGACAATCTGTTTATTATAACTAACAGTAGATAAGTGCAGTAATGAACTAATGTTGAAACTTAAAACTGTCGAGACGGAACTATTAATATTTTAATATATTTTTTAGCATTTGACTGCTTATTTTACATGAACACAAAGTACGCAAATGTGCAGGAATATATTATCGAAATTCATGGTCTCGAGCAGATTTCATAATGGCTGAATTGGCAAAGCATATTGAGCGGGAATTCCATCTCATCCCATGGGAGTCGAAAGAGCCGACTAAGGGAATACCGGGGGAGTGGGCAGCAGCACTCCTTCGAGTATTAACAACATCCACTGGGATCGCCAACCCGCCTGCCAAGCGTGGCGATTACGGCACTATCCCCTATTCTTGGGGAGGCCTATGTCCAGCAGTGGACCTTAAGAGGCTGATTGATGGATGGATGATTGAGCGGTTCAAATTTTGCTTTTGACTACGTTCTACGCAAGTGGCTGAGTATGTCAAGCACTTAAAAGATACATCAAAATATGTACATTGACTATTTCTATTTAAGAAATACAATTTCTATTTAAGAAATACAATTTCTTGATGGGCATTTGTCACTGTACCACCTGGTGTTGCATAATCTCCTAGTCTTTCGCAAACCATTATTGTTTCAATGTAACATGACTCTTTCTCTTATTTTGAGAGGAGACAAATTGTTTCTCTTAAAATTTCTATACAAATGCTGGTTTTCTATGATATTTGTATTTGCCCACATACTTGTGCACTATAACATCTGCGTCGTTGGCTAGAAAAATCGGTCTGGAAATCTTTTTTCAAGCTTCACCTATACCGTCCAGAAGCGGGTAGGTAGCGTCTCTTGCCAGTCTTAGGCAGCACGTTTTCATGATCAAAATAGTAGTACACTGCTCACCGAATAGTGTACTTGGATGAGGGAGACCTCGGCGAACGTTCTCTGACCAAATCATGAGTGAGGTTCTCGGGAAAGGTCAAGTCAGCAGTACCATCTAACGGACATGCTTGTATGATCCCTCATAATAAGTGAGGTGAAAGTAGAAATCTATTGTCTCTACCTACCTCTCTGGGAAAGAAGCGTGAGTCTATGTATGTATGTATGTTCACCGAGTGCCCAAAGTAATAGATTACCGTACAAGGGGCTGTTCTATGCCCAAGCCTTTAACGGTTGTCAATATGTTAATCGACAGGAGGGACCCATTTTATAAAGTGCTTCCTGTTGCACGGAACTTAGGTGTTTACGAATGTGTCTCTTTTTGCTCACCCATCTTATTAGATGGGTGGGCTGGTATTCCAGCCGAGAAAATGTTGCTTAACCTTCCGATCGTTCGTGCACAACTGCGCAAATAGGCTATAACCTCTTTATAAAAACCCACCACAGTGGTATTTTATTGTATAGTAAGTGGTAGAAGCTTTCTGATTTCGATGAGTGAAATACCTCTCAAACTCTTATGCTCCACTTCCTACCCCTTTGTTTAGTTGTAACTGTTTACCATCAGATGGCTTATATGCTTGTTTGTAATCATTATGCTAGTAAATAAACTGGCTTCATTAGTCACTACTCACTAACCTCAAATATTACCTAGTGGACGTAAATCACTTGACACCACGCATTGATTTACATTCCAATGCTGCCATAAATCTTTGTATCTCATTAAGTATTAGTACTAAAGACGCATTGTAGTGAAAAATGGTGAAGGTGATTGTGAAGTGGATGTGGGCTATATAACGACGACAATTATTGGGAAGATATATGCAGTGACACCTTATAGTAATATAGAGAACTACCAGGACGGAGATAACGAGTTCAATTCCCAGTAGCAGAACGCTTCGAAAGACGCACGCTTCTGACTTTTCTAAATTATGTGTTTATTCTCTATATCAGCGGTCGACAACATGCAGCCCACGAGCTTCCCTCTTGGGCCCCGGTATTGTATTTTTTAGCATTTTAATTTATATATACCTAAATAAATAATAATAATAAGTAATTATAACGTAAATAATGATGATACTTAATTGTAATGGGAAACTGCTTAATATGCCAAGCTATCCAAAAAGAGTATAACGTGAAACGCCATTATGATACCGAGCATAAAGTTAAATTTACAATTTTTTTTAGATTGTTTAAGAATTTTGTTATTTTTAGTCATTTCTCTTAATAAAAATTAAAATAAAATGTCTTTAAATTTTGAAATAATATGAATGTGGCCCGCTTTTCTTTATATAGCCTGTGGCCCCTGACGGCCAAAAGGTTGCCGACCCATGCTCTATAAATGATATAGAGCTCAATGAAGAATATATAAATACCTGAAATATTATTAATATATATTAACTTTATTATTTACAATTGCCGTGTGGGGCCGGCTTTAGAATTGTCCCACCCCTCTCCACCCATGGGAGTCGTAAGAGCCGACTGAGGGAATACCGGAGAAGTGGGCAGCAGCACTCCTTCGAGTATTAACAACATCCACTGCGATCGCCAACCCGCCTGCCAAGCGTGGCGATTACGGCACTATCCCCCATTCTTTCGGAGGCCTATGTCCAGCAGTGGACGTTGGGGGACTGATGGATTATTATTTACAATAAGTCAACATAGATTATTATATATTTATACTCTTAAATACTATTACAAAACTTATAAAAAAAGGAACAAAATAAATAAAGAAAAGAAAGAAGTTAAAATTATTAATTGAAGTCTGCTAGGTTTTAGTGGTAGAGACTAGCTTGAACCAGCATAAATGGGCCGGATCGATCGGGGAAGTCCCACCCTCTCACAGAAGATCAGCGCGATACACCTAGAGTTTTGTTTCGTATAGTGAGTGAGAACTTCATACATCTAAACCCTCTTCTTATCATTTCATTTCGCCTCCTATCCCTTTCCTTGGAATTGGCAATACGCAAATGATGCCTCTGGTGTTTCTAGCTTCTATAGGCTACGGTAACCGCTTACCTTCAGCTATGATTGTTTGTTAAATAAACTCGCCCTATGCCGACTCTCCATCTGTATCGACGGACCACTGCAACTCTGTGACATAAATGGTAGTTATGACCACCCTACTCTATCACAGCAGACGAGAATATAAGAGAGAAGGGATAAAATGTATGGAATCACATCTCTCTCACTTACCGAATGAAAAGCTACAGAAAGAATACCTGCAGTATCCACTGTCATTCTGTGAGGTACTTCTCCAGTTAAACCGTATGGCTGTCAACAAGGCTTTGTAATCAAAAACTCAATCCTTGTTATCCTTAAAAAAAACTTCACAATAATTATTTCCCTGCCACTAATACACCTAAGCGTATAATAAGCTCTTAATTACCCGACTGTGCAGATAAAAAACGTATTTAACGAAAACGAGCTTTTAATAGACGGATATTTGGAGTATTGTTCACTATACAGGATGTTTATATTGTTTAAAATCATAGAAGATATTTATAAAATATATATTTATTTAGATATTTTTATATATATTTTTAGCATTTGACATTCTTAGGACTATGCATTAAACACTAAGTGAAAAATGTGAAATCGAAAATAACAGTCACGTTTCATTTTGTGTTTAAATTTATATTTATTATAGATTACCTATTTATAAAAAAATATATATATTATTCTTCTTGATCTTCTCTCTAATCTCTTTTAGAGCATAGTGATGTACCTGGAACGTTTTTCACGTGATAACATCTTATAAATCGATAAACGCCAGCTGCACGCACGAAAAATTGTCACGTTCGAAAAATGTATGGCCACCGATATAACCATATTTTTTAAAGTGTAAATTCTACTCATTAACTGTTACTACCACCTATCAAATTTCGTACAAATCCACATTTTTAATTGATTTATAGGCTCATCTGTATCTCAGAGAGGTAGGCAGAGACAACGGTATCTTGTCATAAAACGGCTTTTCACTGATGATGAACCACACCGCCGCCATCATTCGGATGATTGTTACTATATAATAGCCTCCATGGTGTTCCCAAGGGATAAACTCTCAACAGTCTCTTAGAATTAAAAAAAAACATTCATAATGGAATAAACGTACACTCCCTTTAATCCCGGAAGTAGAGAGCAACTTTTTTTTTATACTACGTGGGTGACAAACATGCATACCCATCTGATGTTTTTTTTTTATTGCATGTAGTGGCAGACGAGCCACGGTCCATCTGATGGTAAATGGTAACCATCGCCCATGGACTTGACTTTACCGAGAGTATTGTCAAGCCGCTGCTCACCAATTCATTTCACAGATATAAAATGAAATATAAACGGCTATCACCTGCTACAGCCAAAACGCAACGATGTGTTTTATGGCCGGTCACACGGGAGATGGCGGTACCAACCCGCTCAGGCCCGATGCCAAGTGATTACTCCCACTTGGTACCCAGCCCTACCACCAGTCATGCAATGGATAATAATTGCTTACTTCCCTTAGTCGCCTCATACGACACCCGTGGGAAGGAATGGGCTGATGACAATTGTATTCTTAGTCTGTCACCACACGGACCAAGAGGATAATAAGCAGTTAAAGAGGATAGGAAGGTTAATAACGAGAGGATAGGGGAGGGGTATGGGCTACCAGCGCTCTCACTCTCCATACAAAACACAACAATTGATGGATTGGTGGTTTCATGGTTTCATGTAGATTTTCTATGAGAGGATGGTGCTTCCCCAACTGAGCCAGCCCTTTCATGCTGGGTAAGCAAAGCTCTACCACTGGTACGTTTCCATATGGTTGACAATAAGGACCACCGAAGGAATGTAACATAGTTCCAGTGGCCCGCTAATAAAGGCGGAGAGACACCGCCCTGTTCGTTGCCCCGAACGACGGGGTGTGCGGTTAGGTACATATTTTTCCGCCTAAACAAAAAAAAGGGTTGGCAATAAGGGATTATTATCCTAGATAATCTGTGCACTTATTTGCCTACGTTACACTTTGTCATAAAAAAGTTTATAAAATCCACATTGAGTAAAAACATCATGCTATACATAAATATCTTAATTATACTAACATCTTAATCACTGTATGTTTTAGCAGGTACGTTTAATTGACGTCTAATTAGAAAAAGATTGGTAAATAATGATTGGTTTATCGCTAAGTAACTTGTATACACATTATTATTGCAAAATAGATTTTTTTAACTGATGGTAAATTTTAGCGACTAGCAACATGGCCTGTTATTTACTTAAGGTAAAAAATATGCCTAAGACTAGAATTAAGGGTTGAAATTTATACGGGAATTTCGTTACCTAGAATAAAAAGCACAAACTTTCTTATACATGTCTCTGGTTAGAAATAAATGAAGATGTAAATTAGTGCTTTTATAAATTTTACCCCTAAGACGGTAGATTAGGGATAGAAAGTTTATATAGAATATTCGTAACTTTTTAAAGAGTACACATGAAATTTTATATTAAATGTCCATATATAGAGTATAGAAAAAAAAATGTACATATAATATATACGAGTACACCTTTAAAACCGATGTATTAACACAAAGTGTGAAAATGTCAAATGGGAAATAACAGGCACTAGCAGGATCACGGAGTCACGATCTTTCTTGTGACTGTTATTTTCGATTTCACCATTTCACAATTTGTTGTTATATTATATGACTAAGCATGTCAAATGCTTAACCATATAAGTAGGAATCAACCTCACAACACACGCATGGAAGTTCGGTATCTAAGCCACTCCGTCATCTATCTTTGTTTACAACGTGTGTGTTTCTTTATTAATACAGTTGAGCTTACAAATATGTGAATCTTTATTCATACGTTACGTATATTTAACATACACTTACATATATACTACATTACTACACGAGGGAGACGCTGGGAAAGTCCTGAACGGGAAATGATGGGTGGTCCACTTGACGTCGCAAGTAAACGGATCCATCACAATTGAATATATTACGAGTGATCAATTCGAATCGAAACAAATTTACTGACGAAAGGGGAGGAAATGTTTTTAAACGACTTCCAACGAGCTAGGTTCAATCAATATTTTCTAAGTACTTGTCAAACTCGGATACTACTTTTGTATTGAAATTATCGTGAGATTGATACACATTAGATTTATTATACCGGTAGTAACTCACTGGCCGTGTGGGGCCGGCTTTATAATTGTCCCACCCCTCTCCGCCCGTGGGAGTCGTAAGAGCCAACTGAAGGAATACCGGGGGGAGTGGGCAGCAGCACTCCCTCGAGTATTAACAACATCCATTGCGATCGCCAACCCGCCTGCCAAACGTGGCGATTAGAGCACTATACCCCCAATTTGGGGAGGCATATGTCCAGCAGTGGATGTTTAGGATCGATTACTTCGACCAGGGTTTTGAGTATATCCGATTCTCATCATCAGGACGAGTGCGCAGCAGTGATTTCGAGCTGCCAGCGTGCACACATACTTCTTTTTTTTACAAGGTCACAAGTGGCATTCGCTCTCCCTGATGGTAAGCGTTTACTATATTTATAGATGCTAGTAAGGAGTATCACACATGTATTGCCAACCAGAAACAGGAAATGTCAAGGAGGTGGATGAGGAGAAGATTTGGACATCTGGTGCTTTCACTCATGCTACGAAACATAAGATACTTGTGGTTGCTTTACACCAATATTGCAAAAGGTGATACTTCCAGGGTCAAGCCATCTGATTCTTGGCTTATCAAGAGTCATCCACTATCAGAATTACATGCTAAAATACTGATGTTATCCATGTTTTTCAGATTTCACAAAAATTATAGTCTAGAATTTGCTGCTATCCGCAACTTCGTGCGCGAGGAAGTTAAATTTTTGCGCGGTACTTAAAGTCTCGTAAATCGGAACCCAAATCAGTCCAACCGTTTCGGTGATTAGCCAAAATAACAGCTTTAAAACTTGGTATTTTGTTTGTCAGTTGCATATGCGTTTTGCATAAAGCTGTTATTTACTACTACTACTTATCATCACGCCATTTCCCTTGCGAGGTAGGCAGAGAGAACATAGTTTCAAGAGGCTCTATTCTTGCATATATCTCTCGCTTCCTCAACATTCATACCTCTCTTCATACACGCTCGCCGGTTTCGGAGACTCCTGACTCCACCTTCCTTCAATACATGACCGATTTGGTCTAGGTAGGTGAGTCTCGGTCTGTTATTTAGATATTATAAACAGACACTTCAATTTTATTTATTTGTACCTATAGATATCTACTACCACCGAAATACGGAAATCAACAAAACAAGAGTAGGTAACTGATATAACCCGCAGGGTTGTCAGGGTTGTCACGCTGAAGTGGTATTCAGACCACGTCTCATGACGAAGAGACAACTAATGGAGAAGAAAGGTTCTCGTGTTGCGACCACGTATTGGATGGTGCAGTGTAGAACGGCCGCCCACCTTATCCACTGATGACCTCTCCAAAGCAGCAGCATTTGGATACAGATGACACAGGATCACCCATTATGGCCCACTCTTGGGGAGGCCTATTTTACGAGAGAAAATGAAAAAAATTTAATGAGTACAATTGGATTTCAGATAAAATCTAGTTTTTAGGTGATATCTCAGGTTCCCGATATAGTAACGGGATAAAATGAATGTATACCAGTTTTTAAGTCTAATCGAGAGCAAACAAAATAAAATGCATTAGTTTTTGCGTGATGTGCAAACAAATAAACTGATAAACAGAGTCAATATAGATAAATACAAGCCTGAATATGGGCTATATACAGAATTTTTTTCTCAAATATCTATGCTATTATAAAACTGAAGTACTATACTATCATACTAAACAGACTATGTCGTAACAGAACTATGTCGTTAGTCTCGCTAAAGCTCAAAAAAGGCCTATACGATTTTTTTTCTTTTTGCTCTAACAAAGGGTTAGTTTAAAAGAAAAAAAATAGGGATGGCCATGAGGTCTTGGGTTTGATCCTCTGGTCTGGCGGTACTATTGAGCTTTTTCGTAAAAAGAAAAATTCTCGGTATAAGTCCAGCCCAGAGTTTGGAAATGTGCCCGGTAGAACGCAATAGGTTCGCCCCCTATCACGTGAGACTTAAACATAGCTGGCGAACCGTGGTTGTATAATACACCTCTACCTACCCCTTCGGGGATACAGGCGTGATGCTATGTAATCCATAAATTAATGTAAATAAAATAAATAAATATTCATGAAAATTTTTCACACAGCGCCCTCTGGTCCCAAACTAAGCTTAACGCTTGTGCTATGGGTACCAGATTACGGATATAATACATATATTACTTTTTTTTTTTGTAAATACATACATATAATAGATAAAAGACACCCAGACGCAGTACAAATATCTGTGTTCATCACACAAATAATTGTCCTGAGTGGGAATCGAACCCACGACCTCGTGCACGGCAGTCGGTTACACTACCGACCACGCCACGAGGCCATCCCATCAGCCCCATCAGCCTTTTGACGTCCACTGCTGGACATAGGCCTCTTCAAGAGAACGCCACAACGAGCGGTCCTGTGCCGACCGCATCCAACGGCTCCTCGCGGCTTTGACCAGATCGTCGGTTCATCTGGATCGTCGGTCCATCTAGATCGTCAGTCCAATTAATGTAAACACAGTTTTTATATCAAAAACGAAATTTTTATTTTATCCAGCTGCTTATTTCGGCTGATCTTCGAAACGGCCAAACCAAAAAGAAAACTTTTATGGGACTTTCACTAGCAGAAAGCTAATACTACAGTTTTTTATTTAAAAAAAAGTAAGGTTTAGCGTAAAAAATAATAAAATAAGTAGCAAGGTTTAATCCAACGCAATTGTAATCGCGAAAGGAACCAGTTAAACTAAAAATAAGGCATTATTTTTTTATTTTAAAATTCATAGACCATCAAACTCTGCTGACAGAGTAACAACTTATACAATATTTTTATAGACACATTAACATATTGGACTCCGCCTCTCGCATGTAACTACTCTGTAACCACAGAGTAACTTTGACGCAGATTGACAGACACACACATTACTGAATTAGTGATAATTGCATAGTTGATTTTGTTCGCGCGTAAAATATTACATAGACTATTTTATTTTAGAAGGGTTACCTAAATTGTAATATTATGAAATAAAACTACGTTTACAGAATCTTATCTTAGATTATTATCGAATGGCCGTGTGGGGCCGGCTTTAGAATTGTCCCACCCCTCTCTACCCACGGGAGTCGTAAGAGCCGACTGAGGAAATGCCGGGGGAGTGGGCAGCAGCACTCCCTCAAGTGTTAACAACATCTACTGTGATCGCCAACCCGCCTGCCAAGCGTGGTGATTACGGCATTAGCCCCCATGACGGGACCGCTCATTGTGGCGTTCACTTGGGGAGACCAATGTCCAGCAGTGGACGATGAAAGGTTGATGGATGGATGGATTACGGAATCTATCGCGTTTACTTGATTTTCTACTATCCCTAAGTACTAATGGTAAGCAGTGTCTCGACTTTGCCCCTGATGTTGCCAAAGTCTGTGAGCGCTAGTTAGCACTTACCATCAGATGGGCCGCTTGCTAGTCTGCCGCCGTTGGCATTAAACAGAAAAATCGAGGATTTTTGAATTGACAATTTTATACAAATACGTCCCTCGATAGCAAGCCTATTCTGTCCATGCAAATCAGTTACTTAAAAAAAATGCCTATACCCGTTTCTAGACTCCGAACTATATTAAAAATCTCACAATGGACGGTTAAGTAGTGACGGCGTGAATGCTCAACAAACTAGCCAACTTACTATCACATTTTGACGTGAATACGTCTTTAAATTTGCTGCCAAAATGAGAGGCATTTCAGAAAACTGATTATAACAAATTGGGGGATACAGTTTTATGTTGCAGCTACATATTAAACCGAAACCCTTCCCTATGGTCTCCTTAGTACCCTTCCCATCTACCACCTATCCCTTTCCTTGGAGATGTTTGAGTGATGCCTCTGGTGTTGTTAGCGTCTATAGGCTACGGTAAACACTTACCATCAGGTGGGCTGTATGCTTGTTTGCCTCCAAGTAGTCCATCAGCCTTTTTATCGTCCATTGCTGGACATAGGCCTCCCTAAAAAGGGAGGGTTTTACCATAATCGCCACGCTTGGCAGGCGGGTTGGCGATCGCAGTGGATGTTTTTAGTACACAGGGGAACGCTGCTGCCTGGTCCCCTGGTAATCCCTTAGTCGGCTTTTACGACTCCCATAGAAGAGACGGGGTGGAGCTATTCTTGGCGCTGGCCCCACACGGCTAACCGGCACCAAGTAGTATAAAAAAGAAAAAATATCCATACCTGCTGAAGAATCAAAGAATTTCTTATGTTTACTGAAGACTGTGATGCATCGTTTGCCATGAAGGGGGAATTATCGCCATTTTGAGTACTTTTTCATAGAATAAACTAATTATTACTAGAGAAGTCTTTTCTTAGGCGTCCAATGCTCTCACTTGCCATAGAAAACACTACAGTACCTAGTTTCATGTGATACTTTCCTGATCGAGCTGGCCCATTTATGCTGACAGAAGCAAGGCTCCTACTACCGGTTAAAATATATAAAGCTGTAACAGATCTGTGCATGTACATTTAAGGTTACTTCCAAACGAATTTTGGTAAAACTTTTTTATTTGGTATTTCTTAATACGACTTAAAAACTGGTATACATTTTATCTCGATACTATGTCGTGACTTTTAGATACATAACCTAAAAAGTTTACTTATAAAATTCAGAATACTGTCTCTGTATTTGTAAGTAAATACTTTAAAAAATAATAATGATGTCATCTCCATGTATGTAAAAAATAAACAGGCATTATCCGCCAATTACCTTTGCCCAGTGATGGGAAATTAATAACCCATTACGCAGTTCGCTGAACTTTTGCTTCCCTACTCTGTGTACTGTACTTGTGTACTGTGTACTACGTGTGTACATAAACTGTGTTTCCTGGCCACACCCTCCCAATTACCATTACCGACTCGCGCTGCGTTGAAGAAACTCAAATTATATTTGGGTTTGTTTTATACTGAGAAGCGATACTGTAATAAAATATTTAATATCAAACAAATATTATTCATATCTATTATATACTCGTATAATTCCAGTGTCACGATGTTTTTCCGGGATGAACTCCGAAACTGCTGAACCGATTTTAACTTTTTTTTTTAAATGTGTGTTATGTTCCAACTTAAGAGATAAGGATACTTTATATCTTCAATTTATAATTTCAATATTTATTAATGAAAAAAATAAATGGCGGTACAAATTCCGCGGGGTCAGCTAGTGTTTATATACAAAAAAATCGTGTTACCTTGTTTGTCCACGATGAACTCCTAAGCCAATGAATTGATTTTAATAAAATTTTGCACACTGTGTGCAGTTTGGTCTAACTTGAGAGATAAGATAGTTTTTAGCCCGGACTATTTCCTTTTTTATTGCACACGATTTTATATTCGGAGAGGGATTTTGAAGCGGGATTCCAGAGAGCGAATCTGAAAATCGGTTACCCCATCCATGTATTTTTATTAAATTAATTAAATGAATAAGAGGTATGCCACAGCAATGCGGGGTGTGCTAAAAAGAAAGACGGGTCTGCTAGATTTATTATAAACTAATCTATATACAATACTTTCTGATATTTACGCGAATGTAACACATTTTGAAATAAAACTTCGTTTACGGAATCTATCACGTTTACTTGATATCAGCCTTGGACGTCTATCATCTAAGTCCACCCGTGATCATGAATGCTGTAAAGTATTCGAAACGTCGGGATAGTAGTAAAATCAAGTAAACGCGATAGATTCCGTAAACAAAGTTTTATTTCATAACCTATGTACGCTACTTTTTAGAGCGTTTTTTTCCAGCTTACTTCTTATAGTTTCAAATCACTATTTCTGTCTTATCAGTTGTCACGACAAAGTCGTTCGTATAATGATTATCTAAAATATATTTTAGTAATTCCAGGTTTGACAAGTCTTTCCTAATTCTTTCCTAATTTCAAGTAAGTAATTTGATGACGAACTAACGATACAAGTGTCACCACCCCATTATTTCCCACGGGTATCGTATGAAGCGACTAAGGGAAGTAAGTAATTACCACCCATTGCAATACTGGTGGTAGGGCTGGGTACCAAGTGGGAGTACTCACTTGCTATGTGGCCTGAGCGGGTTGGTACCACCATCTCCCGTGTGACCGGCCATGAAGCAAATCGGTGTGTTTTGGCTGTAGCAGGAGACAGTCATTTATTCTTTCATCTCATATCTGTGAAATGAAATGGTGAACAGTGGCTTGACAATACTCTCGATATATTTGAGTCCATGAGCGATGGTTATCATTTACCATCAGATGGGCCGTGGCTCATTTGCCACCACACGCAATAAAAAAAGGCTATCGTAATAGCTAATGTTAATCTTAAAAGCTATGTTTTCTATATATTATATCTTTAAATATGCTACAACCCTAATAATCCCTAGTACGTGCGTTAGTTGTTTAGCGTGAGGGCACACGATATTTATATTCACACCGCTTAATAATAGAGAGGCGGCAGCGATCGATATGATGTGACTTTTCGGATGTCTGTTTCAACAAAATTTGTGATATTTACGCTACTTCTTCTATCATTCTTTCTTCCAGTCGTGTGCTCCCTACCATACCATATTCTTTCACTATTTCAACAGGCACCCGCGGAATATGTGAATCAACAGTGGGTGGTGGAGCTAAGCCTAATCCTAGGCTCTTTTCCTCTGGCCAACCATCTTAGCGGTCACAGATAAATGCCTTTCAGCTCTCACTGAGCCTTTGCGTTACGGTAGACTGCACAAATGCTCCTGTTTCTTCACTGTATGTCTTCTCTTAGCATCCTTTTCTTTGTTAAGTCGGGCAAATTGTACCTAACCGCACACCCTGTCGTTTAGGGCAACGAACAGCATAGTGTAGGGCTCTCACCCACTAAATAAACCCGCCGTATGCCGTCTCTCCGCTTATATTGGCGGGCCACTAGAACTATCTTTGATCACTTCAGTGGTTTCTCTTATCATCCTAAGGAAACTCATCACCTAAAGATACAAAATTAATGTTTTTATTTTTCTTACGCCTAATGTTTATTAACGGTGTTTTTTCAAGTAAGTATATTGAATCTTACTAATATTATGTACGATTGCGACCGTTTGTGAAGGTGTTGGGATGTTTGTCGGTAAATCACTCCTAAACAACTGCACGGATTTGGTGTTTCTTTCTTATTTTTTAATATATATTATAGTTTATTATTTATCAACAAATACATTACAATATTATACTATTAACCTCTCCAAAGCATTGACATTACGATAGCATTACGAGCAATTTCTGCTGTTTTAGTCAAGTGTCCAACCTCTTATTCGAATATTACTCTGATTTTTGTCACGTAAAGCCGAATGTAAATACAATTGAAAGCCGAACATCGAACGTCATATCTTTTTAAAATTTTGAATAATATAGTTTTCATGTGAGTGTCACTCTGAAATATGATAATACACAGGTTTAATTTTTAGTCAAAGTGTTGAGTGCGTTTACGGCATTTATATTTAACTCTGTTTTATAAACGGAAAACAGTTCCAATCAAATATATTACATACAATTTCTTACGAAAATATAATTCTAAACCCCGTCTCTCGAACTAGGATAACCTGTATCTCGAGAGATAGTGTTCTGTCTAACTAGTTTTAAGTACAAAATAAAATAATAATAATAATCCTAAATATGTGTGTGTGTGTATTTGTGTTTGTTCGTGTGCAGTTAGGTATATATTTTCCGCCTTAACAAAAACAATTAGGGGTAATAACCATGACTATGCAATCATAGAATTTACTTGTTTTGGCACATAAGTAGTTTATTACGCTTAATACTTTTTATCCTTGCCGTGTGGGGCCGGTTTTAGAATTGTCCCACTCCTCTCTACCCACGGGAGTCGTAAGAGCCGACTCCCTCAGTCGGCTCTTACGACTCCCGTGTCATACCGGGGGAGTGGGCAGCAGCACTCCCTCGAGTATTAACAACATCCACTGCGATCGCCAACCTGCCGGCAAAGCGTGGCGATTAAGGCAATATCCCCCATAATGAGCACGCAACAAAAAATGGGACCGATGATCTGGTCAAAGCCGCGGGGGGCGTTGGATGTGGTCGGCGCAGGACCGCTCTTTGTGGTATTCTCTTGGGGAGGCCTATGTCCAGCAGTGGACGTTGAAAGGCTGATGGATGGATGGATGGAATATGAGCATATTTTATAGAGATTAATGTGCTATGAACTGACTACTGTTCTGAGATCCACACAAATGAAGTCGCGGTCAAAACTTAGTATATAATAAGACTTTGGGTTCAACAACTGTAGAATTAATAATAGTTAAATGAATTAACTATAACCCAGAGTACACACGTACGCGTTAGATTAATTCTATTACAACGGCTCGGTTTAATGGAATTAAAGCCGGCAACGGATTGGATTCGCAGATAACCGTCCTCGTTTAAATATTTTTATAACTAGTAGTAATGTCATCTATTTTCAATTTCAGTTCGTTGCTGAATCAAGTATGAATAGGCTGGCTTGATTGGGACTGGGCTGGCTTGATTGGCTTGATTGACTACTACATTTACAGAATATCGGCTTGAAGCAACGGTGGCAGGTATTCCTGCTGTCATTCGGTGAGTGATAGCGCCAGTGGCCATCATCCATCTTTTTTATACTACTTGGGTAGCAAACAAGCATACGGCTCACCTAATGGTAAGCGGCTACCGTAGCCTTTAGACGCTAGTAACATCAGAGGCAACACTCAGGCGTCGATATCTCCAAGGAAAGGGATTGAGGTGGAGTTTATCTATATATTTTTCAGGGATAAAAAGTAGCATATGTATTTTTCTGGATTCTGAATTATATGTATACTAAATTGTTGGTGTCCGAACCATCGGACATGTGGAAAGAATGCCGGACATGCGACGGGCTAAGAAGATATATAATGCGAAAGTGGAAGGATGTAGGTACAGGGGGAGACCGAGACTCACCTACCTAGACCAAATTGGTCATGTATTGAAGGAAGGTGGAGTCAGGAGTCTACTAAACCGGCGAGCGTGCATGAAGAGAATTATGAATGTTAAGGAAGCGAGTAATGTATGCAAGAATAGAGCCTTTTGGCACTCTGTTCTCTCTGCCTACCCCGCAAGGGACATGGCGTGATGATAAGTAAGTAAGTATTCTAAACTATCTCTATGCATATATAGCTATCCCAGAGCAGCCAGCCATTTTTCCGGGATAAAAAAGTAGCTTTTTACATATTCAAGTACTCCAAACTATTTATATACAATATTTCGTGATAATCGGTTCAGTAGTTACGGCGTGAAAGCTTAAAAAACAAACTCACTTTTTCATTTATAACATCAGTAAAGAAATAAGGATGAGCATGCGCCATTACAGCGTAATTTAGTTGATACAATAATAGTTTGGTAGCAAATTCGATTCCCGTCTCAATAATGACTATTGAGTTACGTTATTTTGAAGATCAATCACTATTGAGCAAGTGGAACTGATTGCTATTATTCGATAATGGCTGTTCTATAACCATTATTATGTAATGCTGTTAACTATATTGAATTCAATTATGTACGAGTACACTGCAATATATACAAGTATTGAGTATTCAAATTACAAGGCTTATTGTGCCTTTCAAAACATTTTCAGTTCGAATTATATATATCCATCCATCCGTCCACTGCTGGACATAGGCCTCCCCAAGAATGGGGGATAGTGCCGTAATCGCCACGCTTGGCAGGCGGGTTGGCGATCGCAGTGAATGTTATTAATACTCGAAGGAGTGCTGCTGCCCACTCCCCCGGTAGGTATTCCCTCAGTCGGCTCTTACGACTCCCATGGGTGGAGAGGGGTGGGACTATTCTTAAGACAAGGCATATTATATATATAAAAAAGAAAAACACAGCATCACGCCTGTATTCCCGAAGGGGTAGGCAGAGGTGTATTACACACCCACGATTCGCCAGCTATGTTTAAGTCCCACGTAATAGAGGGCGAGCTTACTGACGTCTACCGGGCACATTTCCAAACTCCGGGCTACTACTGAGAATTTTTCTTTTTAGGAAAAGCTCAATAACATTTGCCCGACCCGGGGATGGAACCCGAGACCTCATGATTAGCAGTCGCATACACTACCGCTGCACCACCGAGGCAGTTAAACAATACATTCCGGTTTGTATATTAAATATTATGTAGGAGACAAAACAGCGATTCTCGCGCATCGCTATCTCTTAAGAATGGAATAGGAATTGGATAGGTGGGATAATAAGTAGAGGATAGGGGAGGGGCTTAGGCTTCAGTCGCTGTCACTCACCATATGAAATACAATGGTATGAGTACCTATAGTTGTTTAACTCTGATCTTTTGTGAGAGTCTGGCACTTCCCCGATCGAGCAGGCCTTTTTCTTTATAGGGCCTCGTGGCGTGGTCGGTAGTGTAACCGACTTCCGTGCATGAGATAGTGGGTTCGATTCCCACTCAGGACAATTATTTGTGTGATGAACACAGATAATTGTACTGCGTCTGAGTGTTTTCTATCTATGATATTTATGTATTTACAAAAAAAAAAGTAGTATATGTATTATATCCGTAAACTGGTACCCATAGCACAAGCGTTAAGCTTAGTTTGGGTCCAGAGGACATTGTGTGAAAATGTCCGTGAATATTTATTTTTAATATTTATCTCCACTCTCGTGATTGCATTACGCTGTATCCAAAACATTGGGAATGTATCCCGTGGTAATGCACTGATGATTATTAATTAGTAAATATCCGAATGATGGTGATATTATTCGTGGGATTTGCCCATTTAGCCCATGACCTATAGTTACCACGGGGGCGGAACATTGGCAATGACAAGTCATATTAGGACAAGTAATAACCCATTGTATCTGCCTAGCACTCTGGAAAATAGGGCAGTCTTTTGTCGTCCGCTGCTTGGTATAGACCTCCCCAAACGAGCGCCACAAAACACGATCCTCTGCCACCGCATCCAACGGCTGCCTGCGTCTTATATATGTACCTATATACATTTTTTTACATTCTGCTCTAAGGGATAATCCTTGTATCGCGGGAGACTTTACAACATACAGTTTTACGGACACAAAGTACATCCAGACTCAGAACAAACATTTGTGGATCAGACAAAGAGTTGTCCTGGGAATCAAACCCACAACACTCGGGTGGGAGGCCGGTATCTAAACTACTACGCCATCTGTGCAGTCGAATTTTTAAAATTACTTATTATTTACTTCTGTATTATGCTTTTGGGGAATATAATGGAGTGATGACATATTGTATTATTATCGTGACACCACGGAAATTAAATATACAATTATACTTAAATTACCACTTTTGTTTCGTATAAATTACCGCCATTATTTACATATAGTAACAAAACTCCGTTACTCAAATATGGCGGATGTGGAGTCAAGTGGGACTCAATTTGTTAAGTCACATCAAAGCGACTTATTAGCCTAATGAGCGACATCGTTGGGCCATAAAGTTAACGTTATATGAACGATGGGTTTGTTCTTTAAATAATATAAAACAAAGTTGTTGTCAACCATTTTTCTGCTTGCTTCTTATAAACTCTGCAACAAAATATCGGTGAGATTTCACTGTCATTTAAATATTTTCAAGGTAAATCTGCAAGTAAAATATATTCTAATTAAAGTTTACATTAAAAATCCAATATTTTATAATCAATTAATCATGCTGTGAAAAAATAGATGTCCTTGTTTAAGCTAGCTGAAACTTATGAGATAACAAAATAATGTGAATTAGTTTTAAAATCATTTAAAATCAAAACATAAATGCTCCCATAGCTATAAAGCGTAATACAAAATATAAAATTTTCAGAGTATGAATGTGTACATAGAAGGAAGAAAGTCAGTCGTTTATATAGTTATTTATACCTCCAATAATAGTAAAATATGGTGAAAGATGATTGTATTAAACTGTTACTACACAGCTTTTATGCATAAACACACTTTGTTCACACTTTCATTGTCGATTTTTAAACCCTTACCACCTAACAAATAAACATTGTATAATCTCCGAATGGTTATTCAATATTTTATTTCGTTCTTTCAACGTCAAACTGTCATATTAGTGACAAAGACAAAATACTGAGTAATTATTCAGAGGTTATACAACAATTATTAATAAGGCAGTTAATCTTTTGCAAGACATTGCAAGGGATCGGGATATTTCCATTTTGACAACTTACTCTTGCCACTTAATCTCCTATTTATGAGTGTTGCGGGTTTGTATACTTTCATTATTGTGTGTGCAGATAGCTGAGTCTGGCCAACCCTGGATGTAGTATACATTTCTCTCCTATACATCTATTTCGAACCTCCATGTGGTGACGAACGAAGGATATAGGGGATAAGGGAAGTAAACAAACAATGCCTTGCTAATACCACCCCGGTCCCGTGGGACCGCCATGAATATTACGCATTGCACCTCCCACATTCCACCATGACAGTGCACGGAGGCAGAAAATTGGGCAGTGGCTGTTCTATGACAATTGTCCCCCTTTGGGATACATGCATGTGTATACATGTACACCACATATGATTTTTTTTTCATACTACGTGGGTGACAAACAAGCTTACCCACCTATTGTTATATGGTAACCGTAGGCTATAAACGCACACCAAAGGCAAGACTCGCGCGTTGCCATCTCCAAGGGATAGGAGGTGGATAGGAAGAATAATAAGGATAGGTTAGTTTAGGTTTGGGCCTACGGTGCTCTCACTCACCATACGAAACACAACGGTAGGAGTCATTACCGTTGTATCATGCCGATTTTTTGTGAGGTGTTACTTCCCTGATCGAGCCGGCCCATTCATGCTCGGATAAGCAAGGCTTTACTGTTAGAATTATGAACCTTTATAATGGTGTCCTGTCTCGTGTCGATTTATTCAATCTATTATCTCTGTCCGCTTGTTTTATGGTCCTATGTCGACAATTAATACGTATCCAATGATTATCAAATTTAATTACATGGGCATAATTGCATAGCGATGTGTCTAAATAAAACGTTTTGTTTCATGTTAATGTGAAATATGATTGGTTCAAATGTGGTATCATATTATTATATGTTTAGTTAATGTTTCTACTACACTGATAATAAATAATTAAACGCACATATATATATATATATATATATATATATATTAAACGAATGTGGTTTAAAATTTTATTGAATGGTATTTTGTATTATGAAATGTTTTTATAGTATTTTATTTGTAGTCCATAATAGATCTACTATTTATTTACAAACACAAATTAGGTATTTTAATGCGTTTCGTTGCAGACGAGACACAACCCACCTGATGGTAAATATAACCGTCGCTTATGGACTCAACTATACCGATAGTAGTCAAGCCGCTGCTCACCATTTCATTTCACAGATATGGAATGAAAGAATTAACGGCTATCTCCTACTACAACCAAAACATATCGGATGTGCTTCATAGCCGGTCACACGGGATATAATGGTACCAACATGCTCGGGCCCGATAGCAAGTGATTACACCCACTTGGTACCCAGCCCTTTTGTTAAGGTGGGAAAAAATATACCTAACCACACACCGCGTCATTCAGGGCCACGAACAAGGTAGTGTGGGGTACCTCAATCGCTAATTAAGCCCACCGTGTGCCGTCTCTCCGCCTATATTGGCGGATCACTGGAACTGTGTTATACATTAAACACAAAGTGTGAAAATGTGAAATCGAAAATAACAGTCACAAGCAGGATTGGGGTTATACTACTTCAATGGTCACATATCCCTACCACCAGTAATGCTAAATAAAATAAATTGGTTATAATTGCTTACTTCTCTTAGTCGCCTCGTACGACACCCGTGGGAAAGAATGGGGTGGTGACGCTTTTATTCTTAGTCCGTCATCACACAACTAAACTTATTATAATTTTTAAATAATTAATCACGGTAGCGAGATTTAACATACACAAACCAACTACGCAGGACATTATAGTGCATCATTGTGTGCGCAAAAAAGTGTGCACTCTCTGTTCCCTCAATCCAATAGTCTGATGGGATGGTATTTCGACACGACTAGAAAGAGATCAGAGTCGCAGGACCAAGGCCTTTATGTGCTTTTTTTTAATTACATTTGCTAACCCGACCCTGTGACTAGGCTAGTGGCTAGACCACCGAGGCAGTTCCGATTTAATGTAATAAAGTCATCTCTAGACGATACTACTTTATACTGCAGCTAGTATTATGGTGGACGTCCATTAGTCCGCGCGCACGCGCCGTACGCATCGCATTGAACGCATTTGTCGAAAGGGTGCGTCCATTGCTTCAGCATTTTGCTGATGTCAAAGTTTTGCTGATGAGGTTGCCATTAATGAAAAACTGGTTGCCGTGCTTTGTGGTAAAACCTGAAAAATTGCCGTGTCTCATACAAATTCAATCACAATGTAGACTTAAACACACAATTAGATATTGTGTATAGTTATAGTGATTGAAGGATATAAAATACAAATATGTAATATCCATACAAAATTCATAAAAATATTTCAGATTAACAGACAGATTTTAGGGGTAGTAGGCTGTTAGGTGTCACTGTTTTTCCTCTGCATATTATTATATTACAATCTTCTTTCGCTATTTTCGTTCATGCTTGTAAGTCTCGTAACAGTAGAATAAATATCGTAAGTACGTGTGAAAGAACGAAAGCGATCGATTGAAGAACATCTTATCTTCCGGGGAATTCTCTACTAGTGCTATGTCCATTATTAACTTATCATACTAGCGATGTGAATTCAATAATCAACTAAAGTGTGAAGTCCAATGGTGCTATAGGTTGTATTAAATTACGTTATTGAGAAGCTGTATCCCGCGACTTAATGCGTTTTGTGAGAGTCCCCTTATTGACGATGATAATGCCTTGTACCGTGTTTATTTCAAATAGCACCAAATACCGTATAATACGGCAATTGTCATGTCAATGGCAACACTAGATGGTATACGTCTAGTTTGTATGGTTTATGGTTGGTGATTCTTCTGGCGAAAGATTGATTTTTGTATAAATTATTAAATAAGGTTGGATACCCAAAAAAATAGAGTTTAAAAAGGCGATGTTCTAAAATCGATCCTTCTTTTGACTTGTTTTATTTTATAGATATTTTTAAAAATTATAATATGAACAACACGAATTAATCTGTCGATACTTACTCGGTATCGAAACGTAAGTACTTGGTATCAAATCAGACTACGTGACTATTACTTTTAAATTTCTCTCTCGCTAGGTTCCTGTACTTAAGTTATAGAAATGCGCCAGCTGAACTCTTTCTTAGGTATATTTACCAAATAATTGAGTAAGCATTTAGGGTAAGTAGTGTTATCTACTCAAATAACACTAAGAGTCTTATTTAATAAACTATCCCACTACTGGGCACAATCTTCTTTGAATTTCAAGTAAAAGAGCCGTCGTCAAGCAGATCGATTATTCGAAAATAACAAGGCCTGGACGATTGTGCAGGCAAGTTCTCAGAGTCCAGTAACGAAGCAAGGGTTAATAAAATAAGCAAAACAGTATAATAAATAATGATAGTAAAGCTGGAAACGAAAAAGTTAAACCAAATGTAGTGTTGCCGTGGTAGCGTTCAAAAAAGAGGATTTCACTTGTGTATCAATTTAGTATATCAATCGATATCTATACTATTATAAAACTGTAACAGAGCTGTGTATATACATTCAAGATATTTGAGAAAAAATTACTGTAATAGGCTATATAGGCGTGTAAAAACACAAAACAATTTTTTTTGAATTTTTGTCTGTTTATCTGCTTGTCTGTTTGTTTGTTCGCGCATCACACAAAAACTACTGAACGGATTTTAATGCAACTTTTTTTATTTGAAAGGCCTTGATTAGGCTTAAAGATTGATATTTTCATTTTATCCCGCTACTATATCGGGAACCTGAGATATAACCGAAAAACTAGAAATTTATTTAAACTAGATTTTTTGTAGTTCTTTTAAATAAAGAACTACTAGATGGATTTTGATGCAACTTTTTTTATTTGAAAGACCTTGATTTGACTTAAAAACTGGTAAACATTTTATCTCGCTAATGTATCGGAAATCTGAGATATAACCGAAAAACCAGCTTTTGGCTGCGGCGAAGCCGCTGGCAAAGGCTAGTACTGATATAAAAATATTCTATATTATTTTTTAATCAAATTTTTTTTTAATTCATTATTTTTGAATACATGATTAATAATAAAACTAACCATTTAGTTTTAATTTTATTTATCAATCCAAATGAGCATTAATTCTATTATGAATCGACTAAAGTAATCGATTTCCTTCATCATTTCTCTTTTAATGTTTTTTTGATTTCTAGATTGCAAAATAAGCTAGTTTTTTGAATTTTATATTAGAAAAAAATTGCCAATTTTGCCAACTTGTTAACTTCAGGCCCAAAAATCCCACCACTGAAGGAATGTAACATACTCGTAGTTCCAGTGCCTGCCAATAAAGCGTAGAGACGGCACACGGCGGGTTTATTTAGTGGGTGAGGGCCCCACACTACCCTGTTACCCCGAACGACGGGGTGTGCGGTTAGAAATATTTTTTCCCGCCTTAACAAAAAAAAAGCAAGGCTCAAAAATCCAATTCTCCTTTCTTATAATGTTTAAATTGTTATGGTACTTAATTGTAATGGGAAATTAGCTTAATATGCCAATAAACCCTTGCTATACAAAAAGAGTACTTATAACGTGAAACACCATTATGATAGCAAGCATAAGCATTTTTTTTTTATTTGTTTTTTCCTGTTATTTTTCGTCATTTCTCATAATAAAATTACAATAAAATGTCTTTAAATTTAAAATAATATAACAATTGCGGCCCGCTTTCCTTTATATAGTCCCCCTGTGTCCCCTGGCGGCCAAAAGGTAGCAGACCCATGGCCTAGATTATAAACTAATTATTAACGCGTCTCACCAATAAACTTTAAAGTTTGGCGAGTACATTGAAGCTTACAACATGTACTATGTCATTGAGATAAATAAATTAAAAAAAACATCTGGATATCAGAACAACGATAACCCTAGGTGAACCTAAGCGAAAAATGCGGATGACGTCATCCGCATTTAACCAGATAGCTAATATATGCCTGACTGCGGCGCGTGCTTGCGGAAGAGTGTACGCAGTGCTAAACAAATTCATACAAAGCGAACAAAAATGCCTGCCTGCGTTGCGTACGGCGCGGATAAATGGACGCGTAGCTTTATAACTATTATAAGCTGTAACAGAGCTGTATATTTAAGAGATTTGAGAAATAATGTCTGTATTAGTCTATATATCTTTGTGTCCGTGACATTGTGTGTTTGTGAAGTGCTCCGCGATACAAGGATTTTACCTTAGTGCAGGATGTAGTGTAATGAAAAATATAAACTTGAATATAGATCGTGTGATATCAGACACGACAGAAAAGTCTAAAATTTTTTTTTTTGTACACATTATATTTTTTTTTTTACTTTTTGGCTGTTCACCTGTCTAATTGTTCGCCCATGGCTGCGGTGGAGTCGCGGGCAAAGGCTAGTTTTTTTCTATAACAGTATAAATGATGTAACAGGTCAACAGGTGAAATCTATATTTTTCAGTTATCTTTGGACTAAATTTCAAAATTCAAGCTGTTGAAGACACGGTTATTAGGTAGTAAGTATACGACAATAATATTGGCGAAATAATAAAAAAAAACATTAAGGAAATAATCCTTGTATTACGAAGGCCTTTACAAATATACAATTTCCATCCATCCATCCATAAGCCTTTTAACGTCCACTGCTGGACATAGACCTCCCCGAAGGGGGGATAATGCCGTAATCGCCACGCTTGGCAGGCGGGTTGGTGATCGTAGTGGATGTTGTTAATACTCGAGGGAGTGCTGCTGCCCACTCCTGCGGTAGTCACTCAGTCGGCTCTTACGACTCCCGTGGGTAGAGAGGGGTGGGACAATTCTAATGCCGGCACGGAGGACTTTACAAATATACCATTTAACGGAAACAAAATGCATCCAGACTCATAATAACCATTTATGGATCACACAAAGGGAACACTCAGCACGGGAGATCAGTATCAGTCTGCCATATGTGTATTCACCCTTATAATTCTCGTTAGATATCAGGATTTATTACCTAATACAGTCGCTGTCTATCCTAATAGAGGGTTATCTTAAAAATATATACACGTAGAACAATACCCCAGTAGATAAACCTTAAAAAATGGCAGTTTAAAATCCTAAATCACTACGAACGCAACAAAAATCCAGTAGCACCCTCACGGAATTCATTATAATAGAGCCTCGGCTGCTCGTGAATCATTGAGGATATAAAAATGCCTATCTGTAACGGTTTCCTGAACCCCTACCAACGGAATGAATCGAATTACTGAATGGAGTTTCATTTCTTGCCAGATCTTTCACAGCTAAACAGCGTCTGGTAGCTATTTAGTTACTGCCTATATCCCACTCAGTGGTGTAGTGGTAATGTGACTGTGGATCACAAGGTCTTGGATTCCATTCCCAGAACAGGCGAACAAAAAAGTTTATGGGTCGTCAATAAAATCTCAGAGTAAAAGAAATTGGTGGTGTTCCACCCTCGTGTCTCGGCAAGTACTTAGAGTCGTTGATCTTGTGCATGATCTCTCTCCGAGGTAAGAATTGACCCGCGGACAATATCTGGTTATGAAAGAAAACTACTTTGACATAAAAAAAAACATTTAGTAATTAATTTTCCACTATCTCGACGTATGGGATACCACATTACTGATCTTACATCTTTAAGCTTAAGATGTTTAATATAACATACACAACACACCTTGGATGCTGCTAACGTGACAGAAGGTAGTTTCTATTTTCAACCCTTTTCCGTTCCAGTATCGAGCACGGGTCTCCTCTTATAGTGAGAGAGATTTAGGCCGGAGTCCATTATGCTGGCCGAGAACGGGTTGCGGTAGGTGGTTATTAGCTAGCAACAATACTAGGGAAAGGAATAGGTTGTGGAAAAGGAATAAAGAAATGATGTCCACAGGTTTGACTTTCAGTGCTCCGTAATATAATCGGAATTAATCAATCATGACCGTCATAGAATCAGAATCATGATCGTAATAGAATCAGAAACATGACCGTAATAGAATCATAAACTCCCACTCTATACCGATATTCTATGAGAGAGTGGAAATTTTTATTTTCGAGCAAGATCTTTTGCACTTAATGATAAAACCAACCTCCTTTCCACCAGAAAATGTGTTATCATTGTAGTGACTACGTAGCGATAAAATCAAGCACTACAAAGATATTGTTTGTGTATCGAATTTGATCCCTAGTCAGAAGCTCCTCACTGCCATATCTAGAACCTTCACACCTCAGACTTTTCGCGACTTTTCTAAATTATTTGTTTACAAATTATCCCTGCTCGGTGAAGGAAAACATCGTGACTAACCCTGCATCCCTGAGAGATTTTCTTGACGGATTTTAAAGTCTGCCAATCCACACCGAGCCAGCGTGGTAGACTACTACCCCTATTACTTTAAGAGGAGACCCCAGACTAATAGTGAGAAAATAAAAGAGTTGAAATAAATACTACTGAATATTTATCTTCAGTCTTCAAAGAACAGAAACACGTAGTAGAGGTTATAGATTCTGATAAATGCAACGGCTAAACTATCTGCTGAAAATATTGAGCGACTATGTAAGCTCGAAACTGCTATATTTCATAAAGCACGCCACTCCGTCAGGTTTAGCTGACTTTTTAGAAAAACTAGTGCGTTTTTGTGCATCAACTGTGAACGGGATGTATTGTGGTTCCGTAGTGATTGTTTTTTTATTTCAACAGTTTTATACAAGCATGCACCCTGGATGACGGTATGTGGTTACAATAACCTATGTCATTTGCGTATTTTTTTATAAAGTACTTATTTTTTTTTAAAGTGAAGCAAGTGTATTAGAAGACTCCTTACAAGATCAGCTGTAGCCTTTGCCGGGGCCTATGAGTCACATATCAAGGAGACCTTCAGATGCTTCTTGCGTGCGGAGGGGAAGGTGTGTAGTGGATATTCCGACGCAAAGAAGGAAATGAGTGTAATTAAGAGTAACACATATCTTCTGTCTGTCACTAGTGGTAACATTACATAAATTCAGATGCCCACCGTGAAAAAGAAAGTGGTTATTGCCGTGGTATTGCCGAGTCCATAAGCTTGATTTCAAGTCACCATTAAGTGATTCCCTGAGTTACGAATCACATGTGATTAATATAATGCCTAGCCTTTATCTTATTCACTAAATCACATTTTAACTAAAAGTAAGATGAACACAAATATACTTAAATATTAATTCGATATAAAAATTTCGTGGTGTTTTATACTGGCACTCGCGGGACCCTAAGCCTGTGAAAAATCTATAAAGCGGTCGGCTTACTTGTGATTTAAAAAGAGGCTTTCGTTATCCGACTGCGCACGATACGGCTATGACGAGAATCAACAGAATCTATGGCTATGGAAGTTTATATGTTTAATCCCCAATATCTTTTCATCTGAAATAACTCGTTACTTAGTCCAAATGGTTTAGTGTTATTACCATACAGAATAATTCTTTGTGTGATCCACAAAATATTGTTCTGAGTCTGAGTGTACTTTATGTCCGTTTGTAAGTATACCACATATTTAGCTTGATTCGATGTTTGTCTATAGAAAACGGAAGTTTTTTAAAGAGAGGCGAACCCACCTATGGAGCTCTCCGCGTCAATTCAGCGTACGCAGCATGTTTTTACTTCACATTAATAAATAATATATTACAAGGTAATATTTTTCAAAAAAATATCAAGCTGAATACTTATAGTTACTCTCTCGATTGTGTGGTTGTAAAGTCCCATGCGATACGGGGATTTGTCCCTAGTGCTTGGTTTAAAAAAACATACCAATTGAATGTTGTGGTGGGGACCCCCCAAGACTTTACCTACCATGTTAATATCTATTGGTATAGAGAAGACATAAACGGTCATGGAGTGACTTGATATTTTCAATTGAAGCTAATCGATCTTTTATTTACTCTTTACAAGCATAGTTGTTGATGATGATAGGCACCCCTTAATAAATGGAAATGTAAGGTACTAGTAAAAATGTGGAATAGAAAATAATAAATCCGCGCAGGAGGAATTAACCCTGTAGGTACCTTCTGCATAGCCCGTCCAGACACTCTGCTACTGAGCTATCGACACCGTTGCTCGAAGCTACCAATTTCTTAAAGTACAAATTATAATTTGTGAATAAGGAAAAAGAGTATTTTAGTACGAGCGGGAAACGAACCTGCGTCCCTACCTTTCCGAGGAAGTGCTCTAATCCATTGAGCTATCGTACCATTTCTAGAAATACCGAATTTCCTCACCAAATTTGTCTTCACATCCCGCTCGTACTAAAATACTCTTTTTCCTTATTCACAAATTATAATTTGTACTTTAAGAGTAGCTGAGCATGTCAAGTGCTAAAATATAGATAAAAAAAAATTACCAATTTCTATCATACAACCTTTTCTTACTTCCTTGATTGACGCCAACGCCATCTATAATATGCATAGACCACATTATTTGTATGATTCCGACAAGCTTAAGGTATATTTGTATAGCTTTATTTTTAAAAATCATCATTCCAAATGATATAAAACGCTAGTTACTACAATATTTATTTATTGTGTAGTGAAAAGCCTCACTACGAGATCCAACTTCTTGTGGCGATTGCAACCGTGATTTTAGTGCTACAGATTGACTTGCCTCAAGCATTCGTGTTAGTTATTACTTATTACTAAACTTTTGACGATATTAAATGCTATAGAATAAGCCAATGAAATAAAGATCTTTTTGACGTGATAACGTCTTATAATTGATGAACCACACGCACAAAAAAAAATCACGTTCCGAAAAATGTATGGCGATTGATGCCACAAAAAAGCCGGGGGCTGAAGAGCGTCTGCGGGAGGGAGGCGGCCGGCCCACCGACCGACATGAAATTCTTCGCCCGAACGCATTCTGGGCAACACGCGTATCTCAATTATTATATAGCAGCACGCGCAATCGTACCTTTTTATATGTACCATTTGATTTCTATCAGTATTACATTGTTTAAAAGTACAAACCTAATTTCTTCATGACGTTATCACGTAAAATTATCGTCTGTAAACCGATTTACAGACAATCATATACCTACCTAGTTTTTTTTTTTAATTTGGATTTTGAATTAAATTAATTTTCTCTTAAGAATTACGAAAATACAAAAAAGATAACAACATTTCAACCTACAACTCATTCAATATTATTATTTTTACCACTTATGCTTTTTACCACTGAACTATAAAAATATCGGTGGCTTAACACTAAAATGCACCTCAATTTTCTATTACACAAATACAACACATTGCCCGTGGCTTCGTATGCGTCATAATGATAAAACCTTTTTATTTACGATTTGCGTAAAATCCTTGACCAGTGCTTACCCACAGTATCAAGCAAACCAGTATGTAAATTTTCAGTCCTGGGCCCAGAAGTCTGTACTGTACGTTTATATTTAACCCAATCACTCAGTTATTCGTTTACATACATACTCGTATATTTATTTCGTACTAACTGACCCAAGAAGCTTAAATGATTGCATAATTATAAGCTTCTTGACGATTTTGAAATAAAACTACGTTTACGGAATCTATCGCGTTTACTTGATTTTTATGCTATCCCGACGTTTCGAATACTTTACAGCATTCATGATCACGGGTGGACTTAGATGGAAGATGTCCAAATCTGATATATTCTTGACGATGTCTTGTCATATCTATGAATATTTAATTACTTGGAAATTGTAAAACGTGCGAAGTTAAAATATACAGTCGTTAAAATTTCCTGAAATTTTCCAATTTATTGCGCAATTTTCTTATTTTTCTTTCTGTAAGAACCTTTTATGAACTTTTAGAGAACCTAAAAAAATATATGAATAAAATCAGTAAAGTCGTTCTCAAGTTATGGCGTGACCGAGCGAAAAAGAAATTCATTTTTATATATGTACTAGCCTTTGCCAGCGGCTCCGGCGCTGCCAAAAGCTAGTTTTTAGGCTATATCTCAGGTTTCCGATATAGTAGCGGGATAAAATATATACCAGTTTTTAAGTCTAATCAAGAGCTATCAAATAAAAAGTTGCATCAAAATCCGTTCAGTAGTTTTTGCGTGATGCGCGAACGAACAAACCGACAAACAGAAAAACAGATAAACAGACAAACAGTCAAACAGACAAAAATTATAAAAAAAAATGTTCTGTGCTTAGACGCGCCTACATTGCCTATTACAGTCATTTTTTCTCCTATATCTTAATTATATATAATGTTGGCCGTGTGGGGCCGGCTTTAGAATTGTCCCACCCCTTTCTACCCACGGAAGTCGTAAGAGCCGATTGAGGGAATACCGGGAAAGTGGGCAGCAGCACTCCCTCGAGTATTAACAACGTCCACTGCGATCGCCAACCCGCCTGCCAAGCGTGGCGATTACGGCATTATCCCCCAGGACGAGACCGCTTGTTGTGGCGTTCTCTTGGGGAGACCTATGTCCAGTAGTGGACGTTGAAAGGCTGATGGATGGATGGATGGATATAATGTTCAGACACGCTTATTAGCCTTATACGGTCATTTAACTCAAATATCTTAAATGTACAGACACAGCTCTGATAATTGTAATTACCAAACTACAATTTACGCGTTTAAAGAACAATTTACATACAGCGGCTGTAATTTTTAACAAATCAGATTCTGCTCTATTTAAAGGATTTAGTCAACACCTACCTAGGTAGACCCATTTCACCACCAACCTAATTAACCTGAACCCTGAGAGAACGTCAATAGTTCGAAATGAAGGTCTCACGGGTCTTGGTAAGTCAGTGGCTTGCATTATAAAGTCGGATCACGTAAGATCATGCCGCTCTGATCTCGCGTGCTTAGAAAATTGGGTGGTTTAAAAGTAAATGTTCAAAGAAGTTTAGTATGAATCTTGCCTAATTTTTACACCAAGTTCTGCGGCTGTCCCCCTTTTTAGTTAAGTTTGGTTGGGCTTTTTTAATTTTTTTAGGGAATTACTTTCATTAATATTAAAAAAACATAAATTAAAATGATCTCGATATTATTATAGTATAGTTAAATCGGAGAAGTAATAACCTTTAGATATTTTTATATATATTTTTAGCATTTCACATGCTTAGCACTATACATTAAACACAAAGTGAAAAATGTGAAATCGAAAATAACAGTCACGAGCAGGATTTGAACCTGCATCTCCTGGATACCGTCCAGATGCTTTGCCAATTCAGCCATCGTGACAATTGCTCCTGACTGCTAATTTCGATAACACATTCATACTTAACGTCTTTGGGTGACGTCTGCGCCATCTGTCGGAAGTATTTTCATACATTATACCGGCCAGGTAAACTTAATTTTACAATTAGGATTTTACCTGATAATGACGCAAACCCTATAAATATTTAGATATTTTTATATATATTTTTATCATTTTACATGCTTAGCACTATACTTTAAACACAAAGTTTCACTATGTGTTTAAAGTAATACCGTCTTATAGAAGATCAGCATTTAACAACGGTAGGTACCTCTAGGTAGGTAATACAGTGGTATTCAGTGTGGTAAGTGAGAGCGCCGGAGACCTAAACCCCTGTTCCTATCCTATCCTTGTGGTCATTCATATACTCTTCTTATTATCTTTCCTCTCCACCTATCCCTTTCCTTGGAGACAGTGATGCGCGAGTGATGCCTCTGATGTTACCAGCGTCTATAGGCTACGGTAACCGCTTACGATCAGGTGGGCCATATGCTTGGTTGCCACCTACGTAGATTAAAAAAATATATTTTTAACTAATGTACAATCAAAAATAAAAATCAATGTTTTGTATATCATATTTTTGAGTTTTCAATTATATCAGCAGTCTTCAAAGACGGCATATTTTCTTTTATCTCCTGGTATTTCATGTTATTATGGTATACTTGGTATTATATTACATATTACCGTATTATCTCGTAATAGAAACGAAATTAGAGGGCAATCCTGCCAACCATCAAGCGACGAACAAACAAGATTATTATAAATAACGTGTACGAGCGATTTGTATGAGTAACAACGATAGCCACACAAAAATATCCGTTGCGTTGGCAAACATGAATGTGTCTTAACGAGCTCCTGTAAAAGAGGGAGTCGAGATGTATGTCATTTAGGTGTCACGACACGACTGCGGAACGACTACTTTTTTAAAAATCGGCATAGCAGTATTTAACCCAGTTGTTTCGCTAATATTATAGTAGATATCAGAAGGAATAGAATGTATCTAACTAAATCGTATCGACATCGAATTGTGTTATTGTGATTGGTTGAGAGATTATTGCAACATCACGCGTCGGTTTCTCTATCAATCACAAGCGAGACGATAGGATGTCGATACGATTTAATGAGTTATATTGTTCGGGCCCAGGTCAATTATGCTTGGACTGTGATCAATCGATGATAAACTTTTAAGCGCAATAGGGTAAACTGTTTATCTTTTTAGCACGCACGCACACACACACACCATTGCGTAAACATTCGGGGAAGCTTCCTAGGACCTCAAAACGTCAACATCCGTTGAAAACTCGATTTTCGAAAAACAGGGTAAAACCATAATTTACCGACTTGAAAATTTTCAATTTTCTTAGCGGGAAGTTAAAAAACCAAATATTCGTTTTTATAGCAAGCCACAGTCCACTGCGCGACAGCACGGGCAGCCATTGCTTATGGGCTCAATAATAATACCAAGAATACTGCCAAGCTACTTCTTCATTAGTATATTTCGTGCTTCAAAACTGCCACTTCCCTCAGTCACGAAATGAAAACTGTAGAATAGAATAAGGCGGTGATACTTGTATTCTTATTCGTAACTGGTTTTCTTTTAATTTTAATTATTATTATAAAAAAACAAAATTTTTGTGTTTTTGTTCGAATCCTGCTCGTAGAAAATCTGTTTCTCCATATTTATAAAAAAATATTTCTTTCTATTAAAATAACTGATCATCTTAAATGCTGAAAATCACAACAAAACATAATTATTATTCCGCCGGCTTTAGAATTGCCCCACCCCTCTCTACCCACGGGAGTCGTAAGAGTCGACTGAGGGAGTGGGCAGCAGCACTCCCTTGAGTATTAACAACATCCACTGCAATCGCCAACCCGCCTGCCAAGCGTGGCGATTATGGCAATATCCCCCATGAAGGGACCGCTCGTGTGGCGTTCACTTGGGGAGGCCTATGTCCAGCAGTGGACGTCGAAAGGCTAATGGATGGATGGATGGATAAATATTATTATTTTCATTGGTTCACTCAAACATATAATAAGTGGATATTGCTTCAAGCGTTAGTATAATAGAAAAGAAACTACGTTAACACAAAAACAGGTGGGTAAAGATATTAAAAGAGGAGCATTAGGTCAGAAATTACCGACAAACCACGAAACCAGCCGAAAGCGCTCGTGACAATGTTTCATGAGAACGTAACGTATCAAATCGAATTTATAATAATAGACGTCTCTAACCAAAACCTTCCAAAAAAGGTCGTGTGGTATAAATATCTCGCGGTGTATTTGGCTCCACCAATTACAGGCGGCGGCGTGTCGCTAATGTATCTCTAACGAACGTTAACACCTCGTGTTTATTTTAGTATTGGATGTACCTTATATCCATATTAGCGGATATCTACCATAAAACACATAAGGCTTACACTAATGAGGCAGCCCACCCTGCACTAAGTGCACTTAGAAATGGAGAGATGCACCACTTTCCTCAAGGGAGGTATTATCTTGAAGAGTTGTTATGGAAACAATAGGCTGTCTGGAGAAGTACCTCCTTCTAACATAATATCGGTGTATATTAACGGTAGCTATATTTTTATCGTTGCGTTTGTGTGCAAACATCTTTCTGTAATTCTCTGCACCTCCAACCCCTTTCCCTTAGGTAGGCAATGCACGTGTGTGCTGTTAGTGAAAATACAGAAATCATCCTTGATGTATCTATATATTTGGGGCCATTAATAAATGTCGTGGCGCTAAATTTGGCCATTTTGCACCCCTCCACCCATATCGTCATATTGTGTCTTAATTTTGTGATCCACCTATAAATATTATGTCAAGAAATTTAGACCCCCTTCCCCTACTATACCCTTGTACATAATCCATTGCGCTTTACAGAATTAAAGTAAACTGCAATCTTCGATTTTCCTTCCCCTCCCTTGTCACGCTTCATCACACAAAGTATTACCTCTCCCCCTGGATTGGGGAAGTATTTCTTGAACAGCCGCTTTTTGAATGAACTATCTGTTCGAATTTCCGCAACAGTAACATGTCCTTCTTTAAACAATGTTTAAAGAGAACCCTTCTAAATATTCGTCTTCTCAGTCTCCCTTTACTTATGGTATTACTGAATCCATGAGGGGCGGGTACCACTTACCATTTATAGGTGAAGAACGATAAAAAGCGATAAATATTATTATGTAACGTTTGCAAATTTCGCCGTTATGGATAATTTACGCTCTAACAGATTCATCCTGAACCTGAAACTGAAACAAAAAAAAACTAGACGTCGCGGGACTTCTAGCAGATATGAAAACATCGAAATTACTTTGTAGAAATAAAATGATCACAACTTGACAAAGTACTCCTCAAGACGAATCAAACGAGTATAAACTCTATAGGGTTGCGTAGTTTAATTACAGAGTTACTGTGGCCACCTTTCAGCTCCATCGTCAGACCCTGGATACCATCTAGACACAAAGTACTCGGCAAGACGAATCATACGAGCTCAAACTCGATGGGGCTGCGCCGTTTCATTATAGAGTTCCTAGGTCCACCTTCCAGCTCCATCATCAGATCAAGTCCATGTCATCATAATATTGCATCGTCACGTGATATACACATGCGTGTAAAATTTCAGCTCAATCGGAAAAGTGTGTCAAATTTAACTTGCAATATTTAAACGGGACAAGTACAATAAAAGCGTTGCCACGCTAACAGCCGATTTTACCCTCCCTCCGCATTAGATGTTTCACATCAAAAGTTTCTTTAAAATCTGTTCAGTAGTTTTTCATGATGTGCAAACAAACAGGCAAACAAAAAACACACCCTCCAAATGTAATGTCTCTAGGAACACCGGCTTAGGCTGTGCGTTGATATATCAGTTAGACTCGATGAGTCAGCCAAGATTTTGATTTTTATATACAGACACAGCTCAGTTATACAGAGTAAGGATCTCTAATATACATTTTATTATTCCTATAGATATACAAACAACCTTATGAAGTCTTACACAGCATTTCATACAAATTGTATGATAAATTCAGTTCGTCAGTAACCTCACAACATCTCATAAATATCTGCTCACTTCAGCATCCATCAAAGACTTGCACACTACTTTATATTTATACTGGCGAAACACCCTCCCCCTTTACCCTAGTGTGGGTAATTTACTTACCCATGTGAATAAACTTGGTGGTAAAAATCACAGGAGTATACATCCTTAGAACGTTCATCAGAACTTAGCGAATATTTTCCCAATTTCACATACATAGCTTGTAATAAAACACGACTGTTTTAATAAATTGGTTTATAAAACGCAATGGATTGTGTCTAATTATTTCTGTTGGGTTTACGGGTCTTATAAATCGTGACATGGTAGGAAGGTTTAAAAGATAAATTTCCCTTAGAGGGATTTGTGTTATATTAGAATCGATTATGTAAATAACAATATTTTTGTGTTGATGTTTTGCTTATACTGAGTTTTAGTGTTTGTTTTAAAGATAGGTAACAATTATTCATGGATGTAACAATTTCAATTGCTCTATAAATCTTCTGAGCTATAGAAAGTCTATTGCATTGACCAATTTCTATCATCTAGAAACCGTGAAAGTAGTATGCACATTATAACCAAATCCCAGTTTCAAATCCTGAGATGTTTAAAAGGTACCACTGTCATATTCAACAACAGGGTATTAATTACTAAATTATTTGCGAAAGTGGTAAGAGAGAAATTTACTGCGAGCAGAATTTGAACATTTTTCGAACTGCTTCTCCATAAGGGGAAGTCACAAAATTATATCAATTTAGGATTCTTAATAATTGTAATAATTTAGTATTATCTCAGTATCAGAGCGAAAATGTATGCAACTACATCTGACAGGTGGTGCATGGGTCTTTAAAGACATCTCTGGAGATTGGGAGTCATTAGGTGACTTTCAAAGCTTAGAGGTCCAGTGCAGGGACGCAGGTTCGAATTCTGCTGTAGTAAATCTCTCATTTTTCACTTTTATAAATAATTTGTTCTAGCAATCATTTTATTGAACTTCGCTGATTTTGTTAAAAATGTGCCATCAATCAGGGGATTTTGAACCCTTTGAAAGAATATCGAGTACTATGTACCTATCCGCACTTTCGTCCACGTGGTTTCAGAAAATAAATACGTAACTACAGCATTCTAGTAATCTCTATGCTTATATTGCTACACCACATTAACTATCCAATTTTCGGGGATAATAAGTAGCCTAAGCCGATATCTGACCCCTGAGTTAAAACTATGTATAAAACATGTTGATCACAGAAATCGTACATTTTTCTCCTTAATCTATCTCTGTACCAAATTTCATCCACATCCATTCAGAAGTTCCGGCGTGATTGAGTAACGATCATCCATACAAATATGCTCATGTATAATTTATATTATAACTAGCATTTGCCCGCTGCTCCGCCGCAGACAAAACCATAGATTTCTGATATTCCAGCGAGATAAAACATGTAACAGTTCTTAATACTAATCAAGAGCTATCAAGCGTTATGTAAGAACAAACAAACAGACCAACAGACGAAAGAAAAAAAACCGTTCAGAGATTTTTACATAAACTATTATTAGGGGCGTTTTTTCTAAAATATCTTTAATATAAAGAAACAGCTCTGTTACAGCTTTATAATAATACATGTATATAGTAATAATAGTATTAGTAAGAGTTAGGGAATACTTATGGGATACGCTTACGGACACATTTTTCAATTTGAACCCAAGTCCTCGCATACATAATTGCAAGCAAAAACTAATAGTACATACTATTTTATTCACAAATACTTATACAAGTATAAACATAATTAACCTATACATATTCTTACTTTACGATCTAAACGACAAGTATCCGCACATTTTTTTCTACTTAGCCTAAAACTAACGGTTCGTTTGAGAAGCCCCCGGGTGCGATGACGTCAGCACTCCGTAATTAAGTGTAATGAGCCCTTTGAGGTCGTCCACCCGGGTATTATAGTATTCCGGGGCCATTTAACCCTGCCAGCACCGGGAATTGAGTCAGGAGTTACTTTAAATAATTCTGTATGTGACACTAATCTTGAGAGCTCTTAATAAGGAATTAATCAACCAATTTTTCGTGAGGCAGTAAACTCCACTGTTCGGAGATTTTTTTTTTTTATTGCGTGTAGTGGCAGACAAGCCACGCTCCATCTGATGGTTAATGGTAACCGTCACCCATGGACTTGACTATACCGAGAGTATTGTCAAGGCGCTGCTCACCAATTCATTTCACAGATATGAAATGAAATATAAACGGCTATCTCCTGCTACAGCCAAAACGCAACGATGTCCTTCATGGCCGATCACACGGGAGATGGTGGTACCAACCCACACGGGCCCGATACCAAGTGAGTACTCCCACTTGGTACCCAGCCCTACCACTAGTCATGCAATGGATGATAATTGCTTACTTCCCTTAGTCGCCTCATACGATACCCACGGGAAAGAATGGGGTGGTGACACTTGTATTCTTAGTCCGTCACCACACGGACAAATATTTAAGGTAGTTTGAGGCTCTCGAGCTCTAAAAAACCACGGTGCACCGTCATCCGCCCGTAATCAGCGGACCACTAGTACCGTTTATACTCACTACAATGTAAATAAACACAAAGTGTGAAAATGTGAAATCGAAAATAACAGTCACGAGCAGTGGAGGTTCTTTTCGATTTCACATTTTCACACTTTGTGTTTATTTATATGGCTAAAGCATGTCAAATGCTAAAAAAGTATATAAAAACATCTAAATACTCACTACAATGGTTTAAGAGAAATTATTCAACCTGGTTTTTCAATCATCAGCTCCATCGACTAAATTCGTCACACTTGGACATTTCTTCTTATTTCAGAATGATAGACCAGTAGGATATCGTCCATCACGATAGCATAATTATTATGGGTGTAAACACTTCACAAGGCACTGAAAAGCTCTTTGGTAACACCAGGGGCACAGCCAAGCCGCCGCTTACCGCTCAAGCCTCGCTAAAATTAGAGCATGTTGTAAGCGCTGGGAAAATACTACACCATGAAACCTATTCCAGAGCCTTCATGTTCGTAGTAGAAAATAGCACTGAAAACAAACCGTCATTGATGAGATTATTTTAAAAACCTCGCTGCAATCTCTTGTGGCTCGTTTATAGAAAGCTAAAGTTGGTCCCATACAAACAGTTTCACAGAAAACTAGCCATTGAAAAGTCGCTAGAGCACAGATCTGCTTTGCCGCTCCAACGACTACTGTCCATCCGTGAGATTGGGTTCAGGATGCCCAGTTTTTCCAACTGGACTTTGCAACTAACAAACTGGACTTTGTTGAAAACTATGTTTTCTGCCCTTTGACAATTTACAAAAACTAATAATAATAAAAAAACTTATTAGATAAGTATATGTAAGGAAAAAAGCCTTAAAACAAACATCCCAAACTTAAAAAAAAAGAATAACTACGGTAAAGGAGGTTGGATATCGTTCAAATCACAAGGGGATTCCCGTAACTGCGCTAGATATGATAGTACGTGACAGTATTGGTGGCATGTGCCGTCTCAACGATGACGCTAATGCTATAAGCATTGATCTTCGACGCCTTTTGTGTGCTCCAAAAAACCTCTAGGGATTTTATTCATAAGTATAACAAGACATGTGTAATACATGTAACTCTATTTATTTGTGTGTAATGCTTAATGACCTACACAATTATAATTATATAGATAAGCGTAATGCAGTGGAACACCATGGACTGCAAGGAAGGGTTCAGATCTCGTATAGCACAAACTTCTGATTTTTGAGATTTTTTGAAATTATATGTGTTTTTATATACAATTTATCACTGCTCGGTGAAGGTAAACATCGTGAGAAAACCTGCATGCTTGAGAGATTATCGAATGTCTCGTAGAGACGCGATGTCAGTCATCGGTGGGATAATATTATCATTTTAATATCGACGGAAAATAATTATTATAATTTCCATGTAAGTAACTTTGTACATAAATAAAAATTCACGGACATTTCACAAAACGTCCAGACAAAGCTTAACGCTTGTGCTTTTTTTTTATCGCATTTAGTGGCAGACGAGCCACGGCCCCTCTGATGATAAAAGGTAACCGTCGCTCATGGACTCAACTATACCGAAAGCATTATCAAGCCGCTGCTCACCATTTCATTTCACAGATATGAAATGAAAGCATAAACGGCTATCTCCTGCTTCAAGTAACACGCAACGATGTGCTTTATGGCCGATCACACGGGAGATGGTGGTACCAACCCGCTCGGGCCCGATACCAAGTGAGTACTCCCACTTGATACCCAACCCTACCACCAGTCAGGCAATAGATGATAATTGCTTACTTCCCTTAGTCGCTTTTTACGACACCCGTGAGAAAGGATGGGGTGGTGACACTTGTATTCTTAGTCCGTCACTACACGGACAAAGGGCAGATTACGAATATAACACATATATTACTTTTTTTTGTAAATACATAAACACACATAGCATCACGCCTGTATTCTCCGAAGGGGTAGGCAGAGGTGTATTACACACCCACGACTCGCCAGCTATGTTTAAGTCCCACGTAATAGGGGGCGAGTCTATTGACGTCTACCGGGCACATTTCCAAACTCCGGGCTGCTACTGAGAATTTTTCTTATTTTTTTTTAGAAAAATCTCAATAACGCTGGCCGACCCGGGGTTCAAACCCGAGACCTCATGATCAGCAGTCTTACACTACCGCTGCACCAAAGAGGAAGTTAAATACATACAAGCGGATAATAGATAGAAAACACCCAGACGCAGTGCAAATATCTGTGTTCATCACACTAATAATTGTCCGGAGTGGGGATCGAATCCACGACCTCGTGCACGGGAGTCGGTTACACTACCGACTACGCCACGAGGCCCGTCAAATGAAGTTCAACTACAGTTTAATATATGTTTTATAATCCTCTCTAAAATATAGGTAGGCTTTTTTACTACAATAATTAGATACTATGAGTACCTATCTACGGTCTACGTCTGCAACAGCTACTGGCTACTACTGTAGCTTAGTGGCATAGCATAAGAAGCGCTAGCTTTTGTTTGTGAATCCGTATGCTTGGTCTCCAAAACTTAGTCGAGAGAGCCCTTAGTGATTTTCTCAGCGGAGTCGTGTAGTCCGCCAACCCGCATTGTACGTGGTATACTGTGTCCGAAATTCCACTCACTCTGAGGGAACACACGTGCCCAATGGTGTACTAGTAATTAATCGTAAAAGTTCCTGAAAATCTACGTTCTGTCAAGGGTCTTGCCTCCATCGAATGCTCGGCGATATACGTTCAATTCTCGTTGATACGTGCACAATTTACCTACATCAAAGCGTTGACAGCGTCCCACTATTCCAAGCACGTGTTCAACAAATCATCGTTACCATCCCGGGTATTTTTGTGATAGTTTTATCTTCAGATCGGTTTTGTTTTCAAATACTAACCTTTTTAACCTTTACGTTCCAATGCTCGCTTTTACATTGATTCCTTGGAAAAAATATATTTCGTCAAATAATTAATTACATTTTCTCTGTACGTTTTCTGATAGAGGGATTAATGTTTTGTAATTTAGGTGTTTATTTTTTTTGTTTCTTTAAAGAACTTTTTTTTTTGTTAAAGTGGATAAAGAGAGCTCTCGCTCGGCAGTAAAGCTTTACTGCCAGCAGCATTTATGATATTCTACGAGAATCGCGCAAAACCAATTGAACTGATAATTATGATATTCTTTGTATGATAACTCTTGATTAGATTTAAAAACTAGTACATTTTTACCTTCACTACTATGTCGGAAATCAGAATAACTAGCTTAGTGAAAAGGCTAATTTATGTTACAACTAGCCTTTGCCCGCGGCTCCGCCGCAACCAAAAGCTAGTTTTTAGGTTATATCACAGGTTCCCGGTATAGTAGCGGGATAAAATGTATACCAGTTGTTAACTATAATCAAGAGCTATCAAATAAAAAAAGCTGCATCAAAATCCGTTCAGTAGTTTTTGCGTGATGCGCGATCAAACAAACAGATAAACAGACAAACAGACAAAAACAAAAAATAAATCGTTTTGTGTTAGATATGCCTATATAGCCTATTATAGTAACTTTTTCTAAAATATCTTAAATGTAGTACAGACATAGCTATGTTACAGTTTTATAATAGTATAGATTATCAATGTGGTACTGAACTTGTTTACTAGATGATACGGCTTAATACTACAGGTACCTTCTTCATACATTGCCTAAGTTAGGGGAAAAAATTCCATTGCCCATACAGACCATAACCTTATCCTTTCAGTGAAAGTTTAACTTTCACGGAAAGGATAAGGTTCTAATAACGAAAACCCCATCCATATCTGATCAGTAGAGAAAATCGCGGACTTACAAATATACATACATACTTACATAAAGGGTCGAAAACAGAATCTCCCTTTTTTCAAAAAGGTTATCCATACTAATATTATACTCGTAAATGTGAAAGTGCTTTTGTTTATTTAATCGTTACGCTTTTGCGCCATAACTATTTAACCAATCATCATGACATTTAGCATACATATAATTCAGAATCTAGAAAAGGACATAGGCTATTTATCCCGCATAAAAATCCTGAAAGATAACAATTTTTGGTTCATTTAGTGTGCCGTAGCGTGACGTAAGGGGTGCGGGTCGGGATACCTCCGCGTTGGTGCACCGGTCCCGGGCAACGTCGGCACTCTGGTGTCGGCGGCTGAATCCCGGCAGGGGACGGGTCTTCGCGTGTCCTTCTGGTTAGCAGAGGGCACAGTGGATAGGCCGTACGTCCGCCGTGGAGAGTCGGCGGGACCACAGTGGCCCCCCCGACCCTGGGGTGGGGACAGCGGAGTCACAGTGACCCCCCCGTCATTGACGGCGGGGCTTTCAGCCTGAGTGGCGACGGGCTCACTGCTTGCAGTGGTACCGGGAGCGACGCCCCCGGAGAATCCCTCACAGGGCCGAGTAACAATACCGGCCTTGTCAGCTCCACGTATTTGGGGGGAGCAACTGACGCCAAAGAGAAAGGAGAGGCGAGGAAAACTGGGAGGAATAAGAAGAGGAGGGCAACCCGTGGGAGGAAATCCACACCCGCGGGCTGTCCTACTGTAGGAAGCGGATCAGCTGCCACGTCGGGGACGGAGACGGACGGCGATGGCGGCGGTGTAATGGCCGCAAGCGCGCTTGCCCCGAACCCATCATGATGGTTGGCTCGTTGAAGCACGACTCCTGAAGCGCTCAATTGCGCTAGAAGGGGATGCGTCGGAGTCGAAGGGCAGCTCCACTGAGATGCCTCTACCGGAGAAGCCCGGAAGGTCGGCAAAGAGAGGCCGAGGCGCCAACAGGCGCACAGTGCCACGCGCCTTGTCCAAGGTGGACGAGGCGGCAATCAAGAATTTGGGAGTGGGGCTCTCGGTGGAGGAGTGGCTAACGTTCCTCACATCGAGGCTCCAAGAGGAGCCTCTGGAGAGGGACGATCTGCAGTCAGTAGACCAGATTGCGCAGAAGGTCTCTGATGCCCTGGCCATCGTGTTTACGGTGGCAGATGGGTCAGGGGACCTTCGGAGCACCTTCTCCGAGACCTTCAAGAAGGCCACCAAGGTAGCCTTTGAAGGTTTGGAGTCCCTCCGGCGCCACTCGGGTCTGAAGAGAATAGGAGGCTGGAGGCGCGCTGCAGGCGCCTCGAGGATGAGGTGGCAGAACTCCGCAAGGAGCACAGCGGTCCGCGAGCCAAACCAGGGCTCGCCAAGGCCGCGCCGAAAGCCTCATCTTCAGTGGCGGGCGCGGGGTCTCCGGCCCCTGAACTCCTCAGCGAGGAGCAGATGCGCGAGGTCATCGATCGCATTGGTGCGATCTATGACCCACGCCTTGACTCCCTAAGCGCCAGGGTGCCGTTGGAGCCGCGACTCCGGCCGCCGCTGGCCGCGGATAAGAAGAAGGCCGCGCTGTCTTCAGGCCTAACGCCGCTGCCCTGTCAGGGTGGCCGCGTGGCCACTTACTCCGTGACCGCGGCTGCGTCGCCCAAGGGTCAGGGCAAAGTCCCCAAAGCGAAGGCGGCGCAGAAGGCTGGGCAGCAACCCAAGGGCCAGCCCAGAGAGGAGTTCCCTCCTCTTCCGTGTGCTGGCAACCCTCGCGGGCCCCAGTGGCCAATCCCCGGGATCCACGTGTCCCACCTCCCGTGCCAACCGGCCCTGCACCCTGCATGGGGCGGGAGGGATGCAGACCCCTGACGACAGGCCCAAAAAAGGGGAGGACCAGTCAATTGGCCCAGGCTGCCCCCCCTAGCGTGGCTTCGCCACCGTCGCGGGTAGGTGAGGATATGGTTACGGCTTAAAATTCAACCGTGACACTATCCTCCTTCAGGCGAATCTCAACCACGCCGCCGGGGCGCAGGATCTACTCCTGCAAACCATGGTGGAGCAGCTGATTGGTGTAGCCGTAGCCGCGGAACTTTATTGCGTTCCTGACCGCCCTCATTGGGCGGGCAGCTGCGATGGCAATCGTCAGCTCTACGGCGCTTCGTTCCCCGCCCTTGTTGATCAGAGACAGGGGCACAGGATACGTCGCGGCCGACAGGGGGGGAGTTACGCTGTATGGCGTATACTTCTCCCCTAACCGGAGGCTGGCTGATTTCGGGGTCTGGCTTAACAGCCTAGAGACCTCGATACGGCGACTGGCACCTAGCCACTATGAGAGTCGCATAGGGGACGTTGTGAGGAGACCCATGTCGTGTGGTGTCCCACAGGGTTCGGTTCTAGGGCCGCTCCTGTGGGACATCGGTTACGACTGGGTGCTACGCTGTCGGCTCCCCCCCGGGCTGGCGGTCATCTGCTATGCGGATGACACGCTGGTCGTGGTCCAGGGTGGAAACTTCGAGGCAGCGGCGTTCCTGGATACCTTAGGAACCTCGGAGGTGGTCAGGAGGATCGGGGAACTGGGGCTTAGGGTGGCCCTGGACAAGTCGGAGGCCTTGTTTTTCCATGGGCTCCGACGTTAGCTATCTGTTGGCGCCTCGATCACTGTGGTCGGGGTCCAAATTGGGGTGCAGGCCCAGATAAAGTATCTGGGTCTAGTTCAGGACGGGCGGTAGCGCTTTCGCGAGTACTTCCGTCAACTGTCCCCAAGGCTCGTCGGTGCGGCGTACGCCCTTGCACGGCTCATGCTGAATATGGGCGGACCCAACAATGATTGCCGGCGGCTTTAAGCGGGGGTGGTCCGGTCGATGGCGCTGTACGGCGCCACTGTGTGGGCGGAGACCCTGAACGCACTAAACAGGGCTTTTCTGTGGAGGCCACAGAGAGTCGACGCGTCCAGGGTCATACGCGGATACCGCACGGTGTCGACGGAGGCGGCCTGCGCGTTGGCCGGAAACCCTCCGTGGGACATGGAGGCGGAGGTGCTCGACGAGGTGTACCAGCAGGCGTCGCAAGAGCGGAAAAGGGGTGGTCGTCCCCCACCCAGCGTGGTGGCCAGATGGCAGGGCGACGCCCACCGAGCTGCCATGGCCAGCTGGAGGGCGCGGCTCGACTCTGGGCTGTCACCATTGCGCAGCACACGCTCGAGTCGTGCCCGGCTTGGGCCGAGCAGCGCCGTGAACTCGTCGCGGCAATAGGGGGGGACCTCTCGCTGCCGAGCGTCGTCAGAGCGATGCTTGGCAGCGACAGGAATTGGGCCGCGGTCACTGCCTTCTGCGAGGAAGTCATCTCGCGGAAGAAAGCGGCGGAGAGGGCCAGGGAGGAGGATTCTTCCGCTGACCCAAACCACCGCCAGCAACCGGGGCGGCGCGGGCGCAGATACTTGCGCCTTAGCTGAGGCTGCGGGTGGATGGACCGGGTAACGTCCGCCACCCGCAAGGCCTCTCGCGAAGGTGCATGCAACATGGTTCCAGTGGCCCACCAATAAAGGCGGAGAGATGGCACTCAGCGGGTTTCTTTAGTGGGTGCAGGCCACACACTACCCTGGTCGTTGCCCCGAACGATAGGGTGTGCGGTTAGGAACATTTTTTCCCGCCATAACAAAAAAAAAAAGCGTGACGTATGGCATATTCGGAAGGCAGAGTTTAGTATTAAAATATAAGAATATACAGACAATCTCTAACCACGTCGAATTTTTATCCTGATTTAGAGTCAAGATATATTTCAGGAAATGTTAACTTAGGAATTCCGGCATATGATTTGTGGTGCAATCTCGGGTGAAGTTTATTTTGGCTGCGAGACCTCACCGTGTTAGTATAATAGTTTTATTATCCATTGAAAATGTTGGTGGATTCTAAAGAATAAGGTGCCGAGTACTCCGCGAAAAATGGAATAAGAATATTGAGGTAGAACTTATGAAAATATTTTCACAGAGAAAAAAATATCTAGTTTTTATACTTAAAGAAAAATAACATAATACATATAAATTCAGTTTAAATAATGTATACTACTCTGTCAAGAAAGTACCGGGAAAAGATCAATAATACACAAAATTTTTGTTATTCATCCAAATTTATTTTATTACCTTCAAAGTATGCTCCTTCAGAAACGATAGACTTACGCCAGTGAATAATCCAATCATCAAAACTGCTGTTCCCGGAATTGAGTTCAGTTCTCGACGCAAAATCTCCTTTATGTCTTCTACCGATTGAAAACAGGTGCCACGCAGTGGTAATTTGAGTTTAGGAAAAAGAAAGAAGTCGGCTGTAGCCATATCTGGTGAATATGGTTTTTGCTCGATGGTATTTGTTGAGTGTTTGGACAAAAATTCATTCACGATGATGGCCTTGTGCGAAGGCGCTTTATCGTGGTGCAAAATCCAAGAAATTTCTTTCCACAAATCTGGGCTTTTTCGTCTAATTTGCTCTCTTAAACGCCGCATAACACTCAAATAATATTCTTTATCTACCGTTTGACCTTTTAGCAAGAATTCCGAGTGCTCAACACCGCGATAGTCAAAGAAAACAGTCAACATGACTTTGACTTTTGATCGACTTTGGCGTGGTTTTTTCAGTTTCGGTTCAGTTGGAAGTCGCCACTCCGAAGCTTGTTGACTAGTTTGTTTATGTCAAACTCGTAAACCCACGTCTCGTCACCAGTAACAATGAATTTCATGAATATTGGGTCGGAATTGACTCGTTCTAGCATGTCCTCAGCGACTCTCATGCGATTGAGTTTTTGGAGAAAATTCAGGTCTTTTGGGACTAGCCGAGCGGAAACATGTTTCATACCCAAGTGATTATTTAAAATGGTATGGATCGACTTGTGAGACACAGAAAGTTCGGCGGTTATCTCTCTCAAAGTTGAATGAGGATTTTCAGTCACTATTTCCTTCACTTCTGCAATGTTAACTTCAGTTCCATCACAAATCTTCCATCACATCTCGACCGCTTTTAAACGCTTTTTACCACTCATATGCACGTGTTTTTGAAGTCGATTCACCGTAAGCCTTCTGTAATATTTTCAGTTACTCCGAACACGAAATTCCATTGGCGATGCAAAATTTAAGACAAACTCTTTGTTCGATGTTTTTGTCCATTAGGTATGAAATTCGCAATACACACTAGATATGTTATAACTAAAAACAGCACTGTATTTAATATAAATAACAGATGCAACTCAAACTCCGCGCCAAAATGTATAACAGTTGTGCCAATCTAACAACAACAAAAAAAAGAAAAAGTTGAATCTGGAACCACAAACAAATCATCCATTCCCAATACTTTCACGACTGATTGTATATGATTATTATAATATTTATATTTTATTGTTTATGGGTCCACCGTTTGGGGCCGGCCGCCGTGTGGGGCCAGGGCAGGAGCACTCTCTCGAGTATTAACAACATCAACTGCGATCGCCAACCCGCCTTCCAAGCGTGGTGATTACGGCATTATCTCCCATGACGGGACCGCTCGTTGTGGCGTTCTCTTGGGGAGGCTTATGGACGTTCAAAGGCTGATGAATGATGGATGGATGGATGGATGGTAACAGGTGAAATACAGCCCACCTGGTAGTAAGTGGTAATCGCCAGACATGGACTCAACAACAGACCGATTCACCAATTCATTCCGATGGTACTCGAAACATAAAAACTTACACTTTTATACTATTTTTCTTTTATAGCATTTGCCCGCTGCTCTGGTCAGTTTCCCAATATAGTATCGGTATAATGTATACTCGTTTTAAAGTCTAATCAAGAGCTATCAAATAAAAAAAGTTGCATCAAAATCCGTCCAGTAGTTTTTGCGTGATGCGCGAACAAACACACAAACAGTCAAAACTTCTAAAAAAAATTGTTTTGTGTTTAGACACGCCTATATATAGCCTAACAGTAATTTTTTCTCAAATAATATATCTTGAATGTACAGACACAGCTCTGTTACAGCTTTATAATAGTATAGATTATAACTACAAAAAACATGTTATCGTAATAACCGTGTCTAATTATTGAAGCATATTATCACGATAACAATAAGCAACAATCGATCGACATTTAAGTAACCTCTAGCATCAAAATTATGAACATTGAAATTCAAAAATATACGTACATTTCACTTGAGATACCCTTATCAAGTTAAGAAACTTGACACTGTAAAGTTATGAGGCGCTGTCGGCATATCGAATTGTTAGACACCCCGCCACTTAATATTGAAAGTGTGACATTTCAGTTATTTGTTGTTTAAAATTAAATTCATGCTGAAATGTTATATGAAACAAATTGTTTTGAACATTTTATGCTTCAATTCTGTTTGACTAATACTTATATTTACAAAAATTATGAACTAGCTTATAGCAAAAGCTAGCCAGCTCAGATTAAGTCACCTTCTAGCACAAAAATAATATTTATATAAAAACTATCTCACCCAGTGAACCTCATATCGCCATATTTGTTTTCTTCGTGTATATTTAAAATTATTAAAGTATAATAATTTATTATTAAAGTATAATATTAAAGTATAATAATATAAGATCTCGCTATTAAAAAATAGGAGTTGGAAGTAGAAGGGTGAAAATGTAGGGTTGTAGGTATGTGTCCTTTAATGCCGAATCATAAAAAAAAATTGGGGTGTACCACCCTTATACCACTTAGGAGTGTGAAAAATAGCTTACATCCTATTCTCAGACCTACTGAATATACACACATCATTCCATAAGAATCGGTCAAGCCGTTTCGGAGGAGAATGGCGACAAACACTGTGACACGAGAATTTTATACATTAGATAACCATCCCACACGAACTCGCCTTTTTTATGGCATAATCAGAGGTCTATGTACTTTTATGTACTCTAGACGAGTATAGTTATTATGCCAAATTGCATGATGATCGCTTTAAATAGTTACGGCGTCTAGAAGTAACGAACAAACTAGCTTTTAGATTTATAATATTACAAAGTAATTTTATAATGTTTTTTAGCAATTGACATGATCAACGTTTTACTAGAAACAAATCTAAATATTTTTTGTGAAAGTAGAAAGAGATTTTTTCTACGATCAGGATTCAAACTTGCGCCTTCCCCTATCCGGTGGGCTGCTTTAGACCACTAAGCTATCGTAGAAACCAGCTAAAACTCCCAGTGTTAAAAAATATTTTCTAAATATTACCCCTTTGGGCGCTATTTAAAAAAAAAAAACAATAGAAAATTCATAATTTTAAGTCAAATATAAAATTAATTTAAGTTTTTTAATTCAAACTTAAGATAAGAGATTCGCGTGGTGACGCACTAAGAATACAATTGTCACCATCCCATTCTTTCCCACGGGTGTCGTACGAGGTGACTAAAGGAAGTAAGCAATGATCATCCATTACATGATTCTTCCATAAATAGTTTTTATATTATATAGTACTTACTAGGTACGGTTTCTGAAAACCGTGATTATTTGTACCTTCACAATGAATTACCCTTAATAAATCACAACTAATTACAATAGAAATAAATTGAACTCAACGACAAAAACAGCCCCATATACTTACCGTATCACATCAAATTTACTGCAAATACGTAAGCAATCAATTGAGGAGGCTATACATCGCGTAGGGGATGAACGGATGTGACGTCACAAGCAGCCGCCATGCTAATGGCTAATGCGTGTCGCCGGAAGTCCCCGCCCGGAAACCGAACGGACATCTCGCGAAATTATCATTTAGTATTTTATTGCTGGGTTGAACTGGCAATGGAGTTGTTTTGTTGGGGGCTGATATATGCCGAGTGTATTGTGATGGGTGACCTCAATACTTTTATAGGGTTTTTAGAGTAATGCCGACGTGAGTTTTAGGGGTAATACCCAAGATATTTTAGTACAGTCCCGGATTTCCCTGTTTCATACTTTTTATTACTGACAATATGGTGTAAGTTAACCGCGGTTCATGTTAGTTATATGAAACTATACTATGTTATCGATGGCTAAGTGGTTTGGATGCTGACCTCCCGTACCGAGTATTGAAAGTTCGATTCCCAGTACAGGATTTTTCTTTGTGTGAAGTGTGATAGAAAACCTCACTCTTCCTTAACAAAAATTAACTTTCAAGAATTTTGATCTATTACGTTTAGCACTTGACATGCTCAGCTACTTTTAAAGTACAAATTATTATTTGTTAATGAGGAAAAAGAGAACTTTGTCTTAACGACTAAATGTGTGATGAGGAAATTGGGTACAACCGCAAGGGAGTACGATAGCTCAGTGGATTAGAGCACTTCCCCGGAAAGGAGGGGACGCAGGTTCGATTCCCACTCGTACTAAAGTTCTCTTTTTCCTCATTCACAAATTATAATTTGTACTTTAACGTTTAAGAACTTGGATTTATAAATTCAATAAATTACTTAAACTATAAAAAAGTATGTGTGCGTGTGTGTGCGGGCAGACGCGTTTTGTATCATTCATGTTCTTATATATATAATGGTTTAGATATTTTTATATATATTTTTAGCATTTGACATGCTTAGCACTATACATTAAACACAAAGTGAAAAATGTGAAATCGAAAATAACAGTCAGGAGCAGGATTTGAACCTGCATCTTCTGGATACCGTCCAGATGCTTTTACCAATTCAGCCATCCTGACAATTGCTCCTGACTGCTAATTTCGATAACACATCATACTTAACGTCTTTGGGTGACGCCTGCGCCATCTGTCAGAAGTATTTTCATACATTCACATTTTTCACTTTGTGTTTAATGTATAGTGCTAAGCATGTCAAATGCTAAAAATATATATAAAAATATCTAAATATTTAAAGGGTTTGCGTCATTATTAGGTAAAATCTTAATTGTAAAATTAAGTTTACCTGGTCGGTATAATGTATGAAAATACTTCTGACAGATGGCGCAGGCGTCACCCAAAGACGTTAAGTATGATGTGTTATCGAAATTAGCAGTCAGGAGCAATTGTCAGGATGGCTGAATTGGTAAAAGCATCTGGACGGTATCCAGAAGATGCAGGTTCAAATCATGCTCCTGACTGTTATTTTCGATTTCACATTTTTCACTTTGTGTTTAATATATAATGGTTTGTAACTCTAGGTTTTTAGGCAGTTCTTCAAAACCTTTATTCATTAACGGTATAGATTTGAAATATATTTCATCTTTATTAATGGTGTTGTAAAGATAGGCAGCCATTGCAGTATATTGCCGACTAGCAACTGTACTTCTCACTTTGTCTGTGGCTATCACAGATGTGTGATCTGAAATTGTTGTTCTAAATTTGAAGTTACTTTGTGTCTATTAATTGTAAGCCTGTAAAGTCCTCCGTGATACGAGGACTATAACTGAGCGCAGTATGTTGTCTTTCTTAAAAAATACATATCTATAGGTACTTGTATTTACACTATGAGTTCAATATCCCTATGAAAATTATTATTATTGTATTGGTATAGGGTTAGGCTTGAAGATACAACTTTCTAGGAAACATTGCAAAAGACATTGCTCTGCGTCCATACATAGTTTGCCCTGAAAAAACCTCAAAACTAGATCATGTGTTGTATTAAAACATATTACTGAATTCCCATAGAATTATAATTTAATAGCGGACTAGCTGGAAAATCATTCTATTACAAAGTCTATCTGATTAAACAATGAAGCTGGAATGTAAATGGCCCAGTTTACGTATGACAGTAGATTGGTGTTTCACTACCTCTTGTAATTGTTTTCAATTCAGTTGGATTATAATCCTAGATTTGCGTATTTCCAACGCTAGATGGAGCTCTATTAATTTTTTTACGTGTTTCAAAAAATATTTTAGCTATTAATTTTCTATATACAATAAAGATTAGATTACTTTATTATTTTAATTCAGAATAACATTTTAAGTTTGTCTTATATAAATAATAAAAATAAGTCTATTAAAAGCAGTGACATCTATTAACAAACTCTAATATTGATAATAAACATTGACAAAACAAATTGTGAGATCCAAAAGCTTTTAATAAAACAAATCTTCTGATTTTTGTCTAGTTTTATTAATTTTACACACAATTTCTAAATCAATTCCAAAAGTGTAATAACAGATTTAAAAATAACCTAACAATGCTTAAAAAAAATTAAAGAACGATTATATTGATTGATGATTGTACTTCAGGTAAACATGGCAGCGCATCGGATGTACCTACAAATACTCCCTTCGAATACTTTTTTCTTCATTATGACATGAAGCTAGTCCATGTTAAATGGAAATATGCAATTTGTATTATAAAAAATATTAATAACTATTATAGCCCCGATGCTACTATCGTACAGGGCGAAAAATGACATTCTCCTTTAGTTATCTGCTGGAATAGGCACATTCATGCTCAAACCAGTAAAACTATAACATATTTTTTTCCTATATACCAGAGCTTGCAGGAAAGTGCTAGAAATCACGCGAATAGTAGGACATATTATTTTTTAGATTATTTATATTTACCCCGTCTTATTGTCAACTGGATTGATAGACCGCGGTAGTGTATACGGCTGGAAGTCACAGGTTTGAATCCCAGGTCGGGATAGCAAACCACCGAAGGAATGCAACATAGTTCCAGTAGCCCGCCAATAACGGCGGAGAGATAGCACACGGCGGGTTTCTTTAGTGGAATGAAGACCCCACACTACCCTGGTCGTTGCCCCGAACGATAGGGTTTGCGGATAGGAAATTTTTTTCCCGAATAAACAAAAAAAAAAAAATTCTTGTTTTTTTTTGCTTATGATGGCAGACGAGCCAGTGACCATCTGATGGTAAGTGGTAACCGTCGCTCATGTACTCAACTATACCGAGAATATTGTCAAGCAGTGTGCGCAGCGGGCGCACCATTTCACTTCTCAAATATATAAAATGAAAGAATAAACGTCTATCTTCTGCTACACCCAAAACACACTGACGTGCTTCATGACCGGTCACACAGGAGACGGTGGTACCGACCCGTTCGGACCCCTTAGCAAGTGAGTACTGTCACTTGGTACCTAGCCCTACCACCAGTAATGCAATGGGTGATAATTGCTTACTTCTTTTAGTCGCCTTGTACGACACCTGTGGGAAAGAATGGGGTGGTGACACTTGTATTCTTAGTCCGTCACCACACGGACGGAGCTAGGAAGTTGGTGGTGTATTTCACCCCCGTGCCTTCGAAAGTCGTTGCGCCTGACCTCTCTTCGGTCGTGTGTCAATGCCGAGAGTGCACTTCTATTTGCATATTTTATCTCCTGCATAGTTGACTAGTTTCTGTACTGGTCAACATGACTGAATTCGATATATTATTATTATTTATTAGGTTTACCATTGATCCGTCGATACCAATGAATACAAAGTTCAAAACTAAGTAAATAAAGGGATCGCCATTTGCACATAATATCATCGCAGATACCTGGGCACCATGTTTATGATACTATTTATTTATTCCGCTAGAATTTTGTGCTTGAATTTTAGTGTCCTTATATGTGGAGTTAGGGATGGGAAAGAGTTTTATCGATGAATTGTAATAGTTCAGTGTCAATTGTTTGACATATTTTTAAATAATATGCCGGGTGAAAATGACGTCATACCGATAACTCCGGGTAAATATGTCACCAAGTAACTGTAATAATATACCCTATACCATTTTCGTCGACAACGACGGGTTACAAAGTTAGCCTAACTAACTAACTGTTAACTGCCTCGGTGGTGTAGCGGTAGTGTATGCGACTGCTAATCATGAGGTCTTAGGTTCGATCCCCGGGTCGGGCAAACGTTAGTGAGCTTTTTCCTAAAAAAGAAAAATTCTCAGTAGCAGCCCGGAGTTTGGGAATGTGCCCGGTAGACGTCAATAGGCTCGCCACCTATTACGTGGAACTTAAACATAGCTGGCGAATCGTGGGTGTGTAATACACCTCTGCCTACCCATTCAGGGAATACAGGCGTGATTACTATACTTTTTTTATATATACTATATTTTTTTTTTACAAAGTTAGCAATCTTTTAGCGGCCATCGAAATCATTAACAACGCGACTAAAAACATGACGAAAGTTTCAATACATTGTAGTTTTTGAAGTAAATGTTGAATGGGTTTATTGTATAAAATCTAATTCAGATAGAACAATATAATGATTTTTATCTAGCATTCAGTTTAAAAAATGAAAAATGAATTGCAATTTCATGAAAAGACCGAAGCAAATTTCCACCACCTGGGTGTTCAGAATGTTAAGTAATTATACATAGAAGATGTTAACAAATAGTTAAGTTTTCTAGGATGTTTGAATCCTGGTCATGAATTTAATTTTCGATTTCATATTTTCGTACTTTGTTTTATTGCCAGTGTCACTTAATTTAACAGAAACAACTTCAGACTGCGGGATCTTAGCTCCTTATCCTCAAGCATACGCTTTACTTGATTTGTTCATGTTCAGTAGTATAACGGTATGCTAAACTACAATCGTAGATGACGACAGGTTATTTTTTTATATATATTAATAAGTATGTCACCAACATCGTTTACCACAATTTAATTTTAAATAGTAATATGCATACAAGACATTGTATTACTAATGTAAGAGCTTTATTATTTTATTTTAAAAAGACAACACCCTGCGCGAAGGAACAATCCTTGTATCGTGGGGGACATTACTAACATACAATTTCACGGAAACATAATACCCCAAACTAAAAACAACCATTTGTGGATCACACAAAGAGTTGTCCCGCATGGGAATCGACCTGTTATACGAGACTCGGCTTTAGAGTTTTAAAAAAAAAACTATTTAATTACACACACTAATATTTATTCAATTTATACTTAAAATAACTTTCACAAGATATAAAAGATATAGTAACTAATATAACACAGAGAAATAGTAGGATTCGCGGGTAACTTACTAGCTACGTAACGCGACTATCGAGATTGAAGTCTGACTGCCTGCCCTCTGGGATGGCCTCCTTATATATTATAATATACTGCTGACACATCAGGGGGTTTGTGATGGTCAGCCTGTCTGCTAACAAGGGGTGTATATAACAGAACCCACAACACACGGACGGGATGTCGGCATCTAAACCACTCCGCTATCTGTGCAGTCTATTCTAAAGCTATTTTAAAATATTAGTAATCTTAGATCTAAAATAATTATTCCCTCGTAATGGAGGACGAGCTTATTGTCGTCTACCAGGCACATTTCCAAACTCCAGGCTACTACAGAGAATTTTTCTTTTTAGGAAAAAGCTCAATAACATTGCTCGACTCGGGGATCGAACCCGAAACCTCATGGTCAGCATTCGTACACACTACCACTGCACCATCGGCCAGTTGCAGCACCAGAGCAGTATTTATAAAGTACAAACAGTTTTTTTCAGTTTAATTTCAAAAGTATTTTGGTAATCGATCATGAATATCGACATCTATAAGTCAGCACCTCCCATCACTACGGCGCAATATCAACTTTTACGATCGCCTCTTACCATATAAATGTCATTTTGCTTTTGTGTATAAACTACCCGCCTTTTTATACGAATATTTGTAGCTTTGTACCGAGTTTACTTTACTGCTCGGCACCGATTTGTGTCACCGTGATGGTGTAATATAATCTCATATCGAATTTGTATTTGGGGGATGTTTACCTGGTTTACAAAGGAGGGTGGAAGGTCCCCCCGGAAGTAGAATAATAATTTTCCGGTATCTATATCATAATAGTCACATTAATTTAGCCGGAAAAGTTCTAATACACTCACATTTCGCTTATATAACTTTCCCTATTAGCAGGAAACGGTCCCAATTCCTTCTATTGGGGATATTTCCAGGCTCGCGTTGTTACTAAAATTTTCCTAAGTTAGAAAAAATATGAATACTACGTCCAGCGTATCATTCAAATCCCTGATATCGAGACAAATATTTTTTTATATTACTCTATTCAAGAAGCCATAACATATGTAAACAATAATAAAAAGGGTACTTTTATATCTTAATAATAAATTTGAAAATTTTAAATGACAATAAGTGTGAAAGTAATACACTAATGACACTGTACCTTATATTTAATGGTACTCTAGATGCATCCTTACGTATTTTTTCAAATGAATTTGCGTTTGAATCTCACAATGTCTATAATGAATTTCTTTATATGTTTGAAATTATAAATTACATAGTTGACGAGCAGGTAAACCTTCATAACACACAATTCTCAAAATTGGAATGCGTAGTAATGCTACCAAATTATAGAGTACCGATAATGTTTCATCTTCGATCGGGTTATAGCCGCCATTTTTACAGTTGACAAACTTGCTACAGGAGTGTTATTCTATTTTCGGTGATTTTATGTTATTTCCATATTACTTTTGTTAAATTTCTCATTTTGTTGCGTATTTTGTTATGTATTAATTGTTGTGTTATCGTTATATTGAAGTTTTCGTGATATAAAAGAGATGAGTGAACCTGGACTCTTTGAGAAACATTGATTATTTTGTTTACATGTTGTCTCAAAAAAATCAAATGATATACTATTATGAAACTAACAGAGCCGTATCTTTACATTAATATATTCAAGCCTGTCTGAACTCAAAACACTTTTTTAGAATATTGTCTGTTTGTATGTTCAACCATCACGCAATACCACGAATAGATCATGATGAAACATGTTTGTTTTACAGCTCTTGTTTAGGGGGTTACATACTATAATATATGTTTTATCTCGCCACTATATAGGGAACCTAATATATAGCCGAAAACGCTACTAATAATTACAAATGCGAACGCTTGTATGTTTGTTGCTCAATCACTCAAAAACGACAATAAATTTGGATGATAATCGGCACACATATTATTCATTATCTAGATTAACACACATTTCCTATGAGATGCATAGAGGTAATTAATGTATTCAAAGTTCTGAGGTCCACGCAGACCAGTCGCAGGCAGCACCTTGTAATTTTTATAAAACCTGTATATGGACGCTGATGATTTTAAAGCAAAGAGATGTTTATTACCTTTTTGTTTTTTTTTTTTGTTTAGGCGGGAAAAAATGTTCCTAACCGCACACCCCGTCGCTCGGGGCAACGAACAGGGTAGTGTGGGGCCTTCACCCACTAAAGAAACCCGCCGTGTACCGTCTCTCCGCCTTTATCGGCGGGCCACTGGAACTATGTTACATTCCTTCGGTGGTAGATGTTTATTACCTAGTCATTAATTCAAAGGCTAATAAACAAATACATTGGAGCTGAATAATTCAGACTCAATATCAATATTACCAATGGCTACAGAACTCCGCAACATCAAGTACCTATTGCGAATTTAGTTATTTATAACTACAAATAGACGCTTCTGAATGCTTCGGGGAATTTTAGATAAACATCTCTGTAACGTAAGCTTGTGGAATTGACTTCGTAGTTAGTAGTTGAATATACCAAGTTCGATTGCTGTGTAGGACAAATATTGGAATTCATGAATAGTGCAAACCTCGATGTAACGGCGGCTTCAGTAAACATGCACAAAGGAGAGTTGACTTTTGATAAACGCTAAAGATGTGAAGATGAAATTGACTGACTTGCAAAAGGTGGTATCTAGTTCAATCCCCAGTCCAAGGTCACGGCACACACCTCTGACTTTTCCAGATTTTTAGAGAATATTTGTTTTACACACCTCTGACTTTTCCAGATTTTTAGAGAATATTTGTGTATTTGTTTCCAAATTATCATTTCTTGGTTAAGGAAAACATCGTGAGGAAGCCTGCATGTCTGAGATATTCTCGAGGGCTTGTGAAGCTTGATAACCCGCTCTGGACCAGCATGATGGACTATGACCTGAATCCTTCTCCATATGAGAGGCGACCCCGGGCCCAAAAATGGCACAGCAATGGGTTAAAAAATAGTTTAGAACCGATTTCCAGAAAAAGGGGAGGGTGTTTGTTTAAATTCAAAGCATTTTTTTTAATCGTCGCTCTTTTCGTAATCAATAAAAAAATAAAACTAAATGTATTGTGGAGACAGATTGAGAGTTGGGAACAAATAGGCATCTACGATAGCTTAGCAGTCTAAAGCAGTCCCCCGTCTAAAGCAGGATTAGGAAAGACACAGGTTCGAATTCTGCTTGTAGAAAATTTCTCAATTTCCGCTTTCACAAGAAAGTATTCTAATAAAATTCATCCCTGCACGGCATGGGTCTTCTCAAAAGACTAAAATTACATACATAAAATATACCGGAATTAAAAATAACTAGGTAATTATGGATAAAAGATTGTTTCCTGATATTCGAACCTAGGACACTTGGCGCGATCGATACATAAACCAATAGGTACATGAAACTAACCCCATAGAACCTTTGTATAAAATCCCGCCAGTTAATACCCATGCCAAATAGTTCTTATAACCGCTGATCGCCTGCCGAAACTCTACCTGGCCTTGTCATACTTGATACTTTATATACAGCATGTTGTCATTTATCTAAATAAACTTCTGAATTATTTTAAAGAGACATTAAGACAAGTATCACTTCACAAATTTGGCTCGCCATTGAACCTAATCAAGAAAATAGGAGAATAAAAAAATAGATTTACTCTAAATAGTACTAACCTTCCTGTAGGAGGGTATTTTCAAGTTTAAATTATGCGATTTGTTTTTCTATTATTTTTGTATAAGTATATTATTATTTTTATCATTATCATAATAATACGCCATTTAAGGTATTTAAGTGATTAACTGTTATATAATTTGTACTTTAAAAGTAGCTGAGCATGTCAAGTGCTAAAAATATAGATCTAAAAGCATTATTATTTTCGAGCACATTTACCTTTTCATGTTCATTCATCTTTCGCCAGAGGGCGCTGTCAAGTAAACATCCATATTATTAAGCTCCTAATTTTATTATTTTATTAAAGTGGTTATATTTATAGAATGTAAACATATGACTATCTTTTGGACAATAGACCAATAATATAGTGAAAGTGTTATCTGTGGCTTATAACAACTTGTTCATAACAAAATAAACAATGACTTCCGAAATTGCAACATTAATATAATGCGCTGAAATCATTCAGTGAATTAAATAAACATCAGTGAAATCATTTATCGAATAAAACCCGGATAATATTCAACGAAAATAACAAGTACATCGTGATATTTAACAAAAATACTAAAACGTAGAATTGTCGAAAATTGTTAGTCAAAATAAATTTAAATTTAGTTGATCATTCAGACTCACACAGACAGAAGGCGCCATCTAGGATATACATAACCATATAAAATGAGCATATCGATAAAACAGAAACCTCCACAGATAACTAAGAATAATTTGGATAACTCTTTAAAACAGTGACATCTATTGTTTCTTGTAGAGGTACTTGGTTACTAACTACTACTTAGAGGGCAGCACAGCTTGTATTTATAGATTGATATCAGTCAGATAATTTTAACTATCTTTACAATGAATTATAAAGATAATGTGACGTTTCGTCGTAAACGCACTCGATCTACTAGCACTGTTAATGAACATGTCCGTGAAATATCATCTACAATAAATAGCCCCAATGAAACTTCAAATAGTCTCCCGGACATAACTAGCAGTGATTTTCACGATGCTTACTATGACCAAATTACACTATTGAAGGAAAAGATAGATACATTAGAACAAGAATTATGTAGTGCCCACTCAGAAATTGAATCACTGTCTCTTGAGAACATTAACTTGAAACAACTGAATGAGGACTTACTGAAAAAAAAAATTATATAAAAAAAATTCTTGTAGTCCAGTTAAAGTAAACAAACGCAGAGTTTCAAGAGCTACCGTTGTCGATAACATTGAGGTACACTCGTGCACAGAATTCAAACATTCAGAGATTTCAGCTACTTTGAATAAAATGGACGAGAATGAAGTTGTATTAAAATCTTCAAAAAATCTAGACATCCAGACAGTACAGCATTCTGTCAAACCGCGCATATTAATCTTAGGTACTCAACAGGTTATTGGATTGTGCAGTACACTGATACATACGAGACGCTACAATAAAAACTATAACATCATGGGTATAATAAAACCATATGCTACCTCAAAGGAAATATTAAATCCATGTTATTCCGAAGAGTTAAATGAAAAGGATCGAGTTATTATATGCGTAGGAGAAAATGACACCAACCCTTCCACACTATTATTTGAGCTTATGAGTGCTTTAAAAATGCTGGAGAAATGCCAGGCCATCATTCTAAGTGTTAACAAGAATAAATATTTAAATGAACTGATGCTAAATAAGAGTTTGGAACGGATTTGTTCGCAATTAAAACATTGTAACTATATTAATTTATGTGTGACATTTTATACCAATAAGCAATATTTAGGTCATCTATCTAAAAAAATTAATTATATTATAGACTCATATTATTATAACAATACTTACTTAGTTGGAAATAAGAGAAGTTGGAATGGTTCTAGAATAAACAAAAAAAGCGCTTGGGTTATACCTAGAAGGGGAACAATACCTTTTTATTTTAAAAAAATGCAACGTGTTCGCTCTATCCCCGTACCAGTATTAAGTAATGTGTCAAAAACCATAAAAGGAACAATACCTTATTATTTTAAAACTATAAAAAAGACAATTGCTCAATCATCACCCACTTCACTTTTTCGTTAATTCAAGCATTGTAGCACAGAATTTTACTGTATTACACCAAAATATGCCTGGTCTCTTAAATAAATTAAGTAAAATAGAGATATATCTCAACAGTTTTATGCTAGAAGGTTTGGAAATTGACATTATCTGCTTATCAGAAACCTTTATTTATAAAGGTTTGCCTTTAGGCAGGTAGTGAACATAATATACGTTTAAAACACTACAACCTATCTAGTTACTCATCCAGAAAGAGAGAAAAACGAGGGGGTGTATGCATCTTAGTTAGGAAATCATTAGAATTTAAAACACTAAATATTTGTGATAGTTACTCCAGAGAAAAAGTGTTTGAAGTATGTGGTATACACATCCCATTTGCTAATTGTATTGTATTATGCATTTATAGAATTCCTAATAGCAACATTGATATTTTTATAATAACTTGGATAATTTATTACATATATTACTAAATAAATCAAATAAAAAAATATTAATTGCAGGCGATCTTAACATTGACACCTTAAAAAATGGGTCAGCAGTTACACGATTTACAGATTTAATACATAATTATGGTCTTACTTTGTATATTACTGAACCTACTAGACAAGGAAGTTGTATTGATCATATAATTGGTAACGTAGCTGGGGCCAAACGTAGCATCCATTATGTGGATCTTTCGGACCATGAAACTTGTCAGACTATTACTTTTCCCGTATCTCAAAAACCGAAGGTACAACAGTATTGGTATGTTAATAAAAGGAACTACTCTAAAGAAAATTTAAAGATATTTCTTAATCATCTTACAAATCTCACTTGGTCCGACGTCATCAATAACAATGATATAAACGAAGCATTCAATGCATTCCATGACATATTTTGTCTACTACTTAATTTGTGTTTTCCAATGAAAAAAATTAAAATTCAAAGTAATTTGACAGGGCCCAAATGGATTACAAATGGAATTAAAATTTCATCAAAAACTAAAAGGGGACTAAGATATGAATATTACAAACATTACAGGTCAAGAAAAAATATAACAAGTACAGTCATATATTGAAAAAATGTATAATCAAAGCCAAGTCAAATATGATTTTTTCATACTTATCAAAATCCAAAAACAAACGTAAGGCTGCATGGAATATTATAAAGGATAAGGTGGATTGTGTAAAATCATGTAGTAGTATTCAAGAAATTGAATTTAATGGTAAAATAATTAGTAAACCTCAGAAGATCGCTGAAACGTTTACTAATTTTTTTATTGATATTGCTAATAACAATAACATTTCTTCAGGGCATGCACTTAATGGAAGCTGTGCAAAAAATCAATATGTTTGTAGTACCGTGTTTTTAAAGCCCGTAAGTGACGCGGAAATCCGTGCAATAGTCTTATCTCTTAACAACACGCAATCTGTTGGATTTGACGGTATATCTACTAAGGTCATAAAAGAATGTGCAACTATTATTTTTCCTGTGTTAACATATCTAGTGAATCTATCATTTACAGAGGGCATTTATCCAATTGGTCTTAAGCTATCAGTATTAAAACCGCTTTGTAAAAAATCAAGTAAAAAGGATTTAAGTAATTACAGACCCATCACCCTAATACCAATATTTGCAAAAATATTTGAAAAGGCTATGCACAAACGTATCAGCAACTTTTTAGAAATAAATAAAGCAATAAAGGAGGAACAAAATAGCTTTCAGAAGAAAAAGTCTACAACTCTTGCAGCATTCTAACTAGTGCGTAATATATTACAGTATATTGACAAACGCGTACCGGTCACAACAATTTTCTTTGATATGAGTAGGGCTTTTGATTTTGTGGACCATAATACCTTGCTTAAAAAGTGTGAATGTTATGGCATTCGGGGGGTATCACTTGATTGGCTGGAAAGTTATCTCAAATCGCGAGAACAATATGTGGAAATTGAAAATATGGGTGAGGAGAGGTTGTGTACTCCTTATAGATCAACTAAAAAGTCAAATTATTTTGGTGTGCCTCAGGGCAGTGTATTGGGTCCACTGCTCTTCCTTTTGTATATCAATGATCTTCCACATATTACTTAATATAAGTGCGTTCTGTTTGCGGACGATATATCTATTACCATAGACAATAGAATTAAAAGTGACAAATACGGAGAGATAATTAATGGTGAAATAGAGGCTGTAGTTAATTGGTTAACATCTAACAATCTAAAAGTAAACGTATCAAAAACTAAATGCATTCAATTTTGCAATAGTTATAATAAAAGTAATTTGAATTTAAATCTAACATGTCGTAATGATAAGATAGAGCAGACGGACAATACAGTTTTCTTAGGCATTACTATTGACAAAACCTGTAATTGGAGGACTCATATAGATAAATTGTGTAACAAGCTAAATAGATTTACTTTTGCCATTAAATGTCTGAGGCGTACCTCTGGACAAAATACACCACTAACAGCTTATTGCGGATATGTGGATTCGGTATTGAGATATGGGCTTTTGCTATGGGGGAACTCACCAGACATGAATAGAGCATTCATTGTGCAAAAGAAATCTCTAAGAGCCGTATGTGGCGTACATCCATTAGCAACGTGTAAACCACTCTTTAAAAAATTAAGGATATTGACTCTGCGGTGCCTTTATATTTTCCAGGCAGCGTGTTTTGTGAAAGAGCATGGATCATATTTCGACATATTTAGGACAAACCACACTCTGTAGTAAAAAAAAGAGATCCAACAAGATTGATAACGCCCAGCTGTTCTACAGCACTGTATCAGAAAAATTGTTATTTTATGATAATTAATATATACAACAAAGTGCCGAAGTTTTTTAAAAAATTACCTGTACAACAGTTCAAAACACAGTTGTTTGAATGACTCAATTCAAAATGTTTTTATAATGTTAATGATTTATTACAATGACATATTTTTCTAATTGTTATTAATTGATATAAATTATTTGTGTATGTGTGTGTCTAGTATGGATTGTTTATTTATTATTTATGTGTTTGTAGTAATTTAATGTGCTAATTATTGAAAAAGTAATTTAATTTAATATTTAATAATGTCTAGTTCATATAGGGTGCATAAATTATGACATTATGTGTATATATGATACCTTATTCTGTACATTATTGCATGTCGTAAGTATTATGTATCTACGACGAAGTATGTGAAACTCATTATTTTGTATTACAACAACAGGCAAGGAAACCATATTTCGAGCAATAAATATAATTTCATTTCATTTCATGTGCATAGTCATAATTGAAACTACGGGTTATTGGCCAGGTATATGGATTACGAAAATGAACAACCTGTACATGTCTAGCCACGCATATAGACGTACACGTGTAAGGCTTGAACTAATAAGCTTGCAAGTACTTGTTAAACTAACTTGACATCATATAAGTATGCAAGGTCAGTTCATAGATGACTCATATAATATTGTCCCATTAATTAAAGTAAAATATCATTAGCGATTTTATTCTGAACTAGCTAAACCCGGTGGACGGTGTCCTACCCAAACGATGGCTTGCTTGCTAGATATATTAGCGGCATCAGGTTTTTTCAATAAAAAGCGAAGACGGTAGGGGTGAAAATTTATGTTTTTTTAAAGACAACACCCTGCTCTAAAGAATAATCCTCGTATCGCGGGGAACTTTTACAAACATATAATTCCACGGACATAAAGTACACCCAGACTCAGAACAACCGTTTGTGGATCACACAAAGAATTATCGTGTGTGGGAACTGAACTGAAAATACACTGTCGGGCCGGTATGTAAACCACTCCGTCTGCCTGTGCAACATCATTCTTATATGTGAAATATATTAAATTCTATTAAAAAATGTTTATAATAATCTTGATTATGATCGCAGCGCCATGTAAAGGGTCCAATTTTAAATCAAACCAACTACTTTCACACAAAAAGAAATCAAAATCCGTCCAGTCGTTTACGAGTTGTAACGAGCGACAGAACTTTTTATATACACAGACTAGCAACCCGCGTTAGCTTCGCACAGATATAGTTTACTAATAAAGAACATTCTTATAATTCTTTAGTAAATGATATTGTATTTTTTTTTTGGCGTCGTTAGTTTGGTTTGTGCTACATAGCTCCAGCGGTCCACCAGCACAGAGAGACGGCACACAGAGGGTTTATTTAGTGGGTGAGGGCCCCACACTACCCTCTTCGTTACCCCGAACGTCGGGGCTTGCGGTTACATATTTTCCCGCCTTATCAAAAAAAGGGGTTTGTTACAAATACATTTTTCGAGAGGATAGGGTTTGTGTCTCTGGCGCTCTTACTCACCGTACGAAACACAACGGTAGAAGTACCTACCGTTGTTTCACGCTGATCTTTTGTGAGAGGGTGGTACTTTCCCGGTCGAGCCGGCTCATTCATGCTGGGATAATCATGGCTTTACCAATAGACTTGTGTGCCAATTTTCATCCAACAGATTTGGATCAGTCGTATTTGTGTGGTTGAATAACAAACATACAAACTTTAACTTTTGTAAAATTAAAAGGCTTACTTCTTGAACATAATAATTTTATTAAAGTCTAGTTTCCAAGTGAAGCCAGAAGTGTAACTATGCAAGTGACATCGTAGCCGGAATCCATGGCAGTGCAACAGAGCGTATAAGCCTGCAGTCTGCAGTATCGGGTTACGAACTCAAGCTGCCAGACGGCGCGGCACCCGCTTGACCGCTTATAAGTACCTATACCCACTTTAGATGTATATAGGTGTGTTGTAGCCAAATCATATATTTGATCGTTATGTAGTTCATTAGACATGAATACATATAATAACATTTTTATCCTTACTTAATTAATCTATTTATCCTAATATTACTTTTAAAAAGCTGTAACATAGCTGTGTCTCTACATTTAAGATATTTGAGAAAAAAGACACTGTATAATAGCCTAATACATAAATATTGAAATAAAAATAAAAAAGCCTTTATTTTCTACTACTTAAATTTTCATAAAACAAATTTATAATATACACACATACAATACATATTCTAATCCGTAGTAGTCGCCTGTGCAGCATAGGCCTCCCCTAAAGCCCTCCACTCATCTCTTTGTCTTGCTTTTTTTGTTATCGCTTATTCTGTCTGTAGCTGTGATTTCTAACATTCTTCTCTATTTTTTATGGCAAGTTTTTCCTACAACCGTTAGGCTACATAGGCGTGTCTAAATACAAAACAATATTGTTGAGATTGTTAGTCTGTTTATTCGTTCGAGCATCACGCAAAAACTACTGAACGTATTTTGATGTATTTTTTTTATTTGGTAGCTCTTGATTAGACTTAAAAACTGGTATACATTTTATTCCGCTACTATATCGGGAACCTGATTGGTTGTAGCGGAGCCGCGGGCAAAGGCTAGCCTATCTATATAAAATAATAACTGACTGATTGAATTACTGATATATCAACGCACAGCCCAAACTCCTGGGCTCCTCATGAGCATGGGTTTGCAGTGTAGGATTTTACGCAAATCCTATCCAAAATGGTTTCATAACACATAATAGGGATATCAGGATGAGAGATGGCACACGTTGGATTATTTAGTTGCTATCGTGTTTATTGCTCCGAATGACGGGGTGTGCGGTGAGATTTTTTCCCACCTTAACAAACAGCCATTTACTACTAATGTACTGAAAAATGTAATTAATCGTGAAAAAGAGTATATTTAAATACCATTCCTGGTAATCGAACGTTTTTTAGTATATTTCGTTATTTTTTATTAAGTATGAAAGCAGAAGAGCTACGGCCCACCTAATGGTAGATGGTAACCGTCAAGCCACTGCTCATCATTTCATTCCACAGATAAGATAAGATAGAATTAACGGCTATCTCCTGCTACAACCAAAACACACCGATATGCTTCATGGCTAGTCACACGTGAAATTGTGATACCAACCCACTCGGGCCCGATAACAAGTGAGTACTCCCACTTGGATTCCCAACCCTACCACCAGTAATGCAATGGGTGCTAATTGCTTACTTCCCTTAGTCGCCCCGTACGACACCCGTGGGAAAGAATGGGGTGATGATACTAGTCTGTCACCACACGAGAGAAATACCCACCATCTTTTCACAGGACGCACAAGCCCCATTCCTATTCTCTGTGTCCTTCCTATCGTCTCCTTATTCCCCTCCTATCATTGCCATGGAGATGACGACGCGCTAATGATACCTCTGGTATTGCTAGTATCTATAGGCTACGGTAACCGCTTACCATTAGGTGGGCCGTATCCTTGTTTGCCATCCATGTAGTTTAAAGTATAATATATATATTTCGTTCTGGAAGAACCAGACTATCCTCGTCCCTCTCGATTACTCATCTATAGCGTTATCAACTCTTAAATGACGCCATTGGTGTTGCTAACATCTATACGCTGTGGTAACCGTTAATCAATTTACCGACCTTGTAGAATAAAATGAATACAAAATACAGAGAATATATTGGTTTAATGCATGTAAATGCTTCCGATAGATGGCGTTGGTCATAAAGACAAATGTAATAAGGAGATTGGGATGATCGAAAGATCTGTACTATAGCTCAGTGGCTTAGGATTGGAAAAGACGCGGATTCGTTTCCCGCTAGTACAAAAAATCTCTTTTTCCTTATTCACAAATAATTAGTACTGTAAAAAGTGGCGGAGCATGTCAAATGCTAAAACGATATAGATCAAAAATACAGAGAATACTTAATTAAACACAAAGTGAAAAATGTGAAATCGAAAATAACAGTCAGGAGCAGGATTTGAACCTGCATCTTCTGGATACCGTCCAGATGCTTTACCAATTCAGCCATCCTGACAATTGCTCCTGACTGCTAATTTCGATAACACATCATACTTAACGTCTTTGGGTGACGCCTGCGCCATTTGTCGGAAGTATTTTCATACATTATACCGACCAGGTAAACTTAATTTTACAATTAAGATTTTACCTAATAATGACGCAAACCCTTTAAATATTTTAGATATTTTTATATATATTTTTAGCATTTGACATGCTTAGCACTATACATTAAACACAAAGTGAAAAATGTGAAATCGAAAATAACAGTCAGGAGCAGGATTTGAACCTGCATCTTCTGGATACCGTCCAGATGCTTTACCAATTCAGCCATCCTGACAATTGCTCCTGACTGCTAATTTCGATAACACATCATACTTAACGTCTTTGGGTGACACCTGCGCCATTTGTCGGAAGTATTTTCATACATTATACCGACCAGGTAAACTTAATTTTACAATTAAGATTTTACCTAATTTTCGATTTCACATTTTTCACTTTGTGTTTAATGTATAGTGCTAAGCATGTCAAATGCTAAAAATATATATAAAAATATCTAAAATATTTAAAGGGTTTGCGTCATTATTAGGTAAAATCTTAATTGTAAAATTAAGTTTACCTGGTCGGTATAATGTATGAAAATACTTCCGACAAATGGCGCAGGCGTCACCCAAAGACGTTAAGTATGATGTGTTATCGAAATTAGCAGTCAGGAGCAATTGTCAGGATGGCTGAATTGGTAAAGCATCTGGACGGTATCCAGAAGATGCAGGTTCAAATCCTGCTCCTGACTGTTATTTTCGATTTCACATTTTTCACTTTGTGTTTAATGTATAGTGCTAAGCATGTCAAATGCTAAAAATATATATAAAAATATCTAAAATAGAGAATACTTAAGTTGCAAATGATTATTTTGATTTGTATTTTAGCTACTATAAAGAGCAAATCATTTGTGAAAGTGGAAAAAGAGCTTTAACTGCGAGCAGGATTCGAATTTGCGTCCCATCCAAAAATCTATTTAAAAAATCGCGCCATTGACTCGTAAATTTTAATTGCAGAATTAACCTTACTAAATTGTAATAAAATGTATGTAAATGCATTCGATAGGTGGCATAAGTCGTAAAGATATCTGAAAAAAATATGAAGTGGAGATTGGCAGTCACCATACGGTGAGTGCCAATTACCATTAGTCACGGTAGCATAACGGTTTAAAGCATTTCCCCGGACTTGATGGAACACAGATTCAAATCCTGCTGGCAGTAAAGGTCTCTATTTCCACTTTCACACATAATTTGTTCTGAAAATAATTGCTAGTACTCGTATAACTCTGAAGAATAAGAAGTATCAAGGGCTAAAATACTATCAAAAAAAAAAAAAAAATTGTGGAGAATAATTAAGCAACAAATATCCACAAAAATCGGTTATTACTATAGTTCCTTTCGATAAGCGAATGATTTCTATAGAAAAGTCTCTGATCTTTTTTATTGCTTATTAGCATGCGAGCTATAGTAGGATTGTACCTTACCATCGTAAGCGGTAACCACCACTCATGTAGGTACTCAACAATAGGCCTACTAAGAATATTGCTGCTATCACAATTTTATATCGATCGTAGATAAACGAAGGGCCGGCACCAACCCGTTTAAGTCTAATATGTATAATCTAACTACCGAAGGAATTTAATATAGTTCAAGTGCCCCGCCAATAAAGGCGGAGAGACGGCACACGGCGGGTTTCTTTAGTGGGTGAGGGCCCCACACTACCCTGTTCGTTGCCCCGAACGACGGGGTGTGCGGTTAGGTACATTTTTTCCCGCCTTAACAAAAAAAAAGGTACCTACTCCTACTTCGCACCCAACCCTACCACTAATAATACTATAGATGATATTTTTGCTTTATTACTTTAGCCGCCCTATACCTGTCGGAAAGAATGGGGTGGTGACATTTGTATCCTTAGTCCCACCAAACCTCTAGTCCACGTGAGCGGCCAGTACAGGCGGGAGGACGGCACACGGCGGGTTTTATCCTGTTCGTAGCCCCGAACGACGGGATGTGCGGTTAGGTACAATTTTCCCTGCCTTAACAAAAAAGTGCTTTACCTCTATGGTACAGTTAGTAACTTATAATTGTGTATCAACTTTGTCACAGATTCCCATACGGTTACACGCTCTGTTTGTCTCAGTAACATCACAGACTACGACATCCGCAAGTGCCTGTTTGTTCACGTATGCTCATGTTACACGTTTATGAGTCCGTTCGTTGACATTAAATGTTTAACTTTCATTTAATTACATCGCTCATTGTTTTCTAAAAAATAAATGCCTCTGGGTCGGGCTTTTTCGTAATTATTTTTCGAATTTTTGGAAATGTGCTCGGTAGAAGGCAATAGGCTCACCCTCTACTACGTGGGACTTAAATATAGTTGGCGAATCGTGGGTGTGTAATACACCTCTGCCTACCCCTTCCCACATGCATGATGCTATGTTTATAAATATATAAAATATCATTAATGAGGATTATAAATGTTTAAGTAGATATACAACATGAAAGTGTAATGATGTAGCACAAGGGCAAACCGAAACTCACCTACATTTTTTTTTGTTTAGAAGGGGAGTTAATGTACCTAACCGTACACCTCGTCGTTCTGGAACTATATTACATTCCTTCGGTGGTCAAGAGACTCACCTACCTAGACGAAATCGTTGAGGATGCGAGAGATGTATGCAAGAACAGAGCCTTATGGTTTGTTCTCTCTGCCTACCTTGAAAGGGAGATGGCGTGATGATAAGTAAGTAAGTAAATATAGAGCAGAGGATGATAACTACAAACGGGATACTGGATTACTGTTCTAGAAGTTCAGACTATTGATAGTTCATAGCAGTTGCTCAGAGCCATCAATATCCTTTTTTTACTATCTTGGGTGCGCCGTGTCGTCATTAGTTATATAATACTTAATAGTAATAATTAAGCTTACTTATTACTTAAGACATTGCTTAACCTAGTACGAATGGGCCGGCTTGATCGGGGAAGTGCCAACCTCTAACTGAAAATTAGAGTGAAACAACGTGAGGTACCTGCTTCTAACGATGTGTTTCATAATATATGGTGAGTAAGACCGCCGGAGCCCCTCCCTATCCTCTCCTAATCTATTATCCTTCCTATCATGTCCTTATTCCCGTGACCACGGTTGTTGCAATGCAGTTGAAACGTCAAGCTAAAGGTAGCTAATAATAATAATAATATAATAATAATAAAGTCTTTATTGTCGCTAAAAATTACAGTTCACAGGATGACTTATAACTAGGCATAAGTAATTTATTGTACTTTAGGTAGGTACTGATACTGTCTCCCAAAAAAAGCGAATGCTTGTATTTTGGGTGGCAGTGTTCAGTCGCGCAACATTGCTAGATTTTACAATTTTAGTGAATTTATGTGAACGTCGTGTGTGTGTGTGTGTGTGAGTGTGCGCGCGCGCGTCTGTGCGCGCGTGCGTGCGTAAGTACGTGCGTGCGTGTGCGTGGGTTCGTGCGTGTGTGCGTGCGTGTGTGTGTGTGTGTGTGTGTGTGTGTGTGTGTGTGTGGGTGTGCGCGCGCGCGTCCGTGCGTGCGTGCGTGCGTAAGCACGTGCGTGCGTGTGCGTGCGTTCGTGTGTGTGTGCGTGCGTGTGTGTGTGTGTGTGTATGGGTGAGATTATGTCTTTCTTTATTTCTATGTATTTCGTATCTAACTTATGTGTAAGTGGAAGATGGTATTGTATATTTTGTCTGTGTGTGTGTGTGTGTGTATCATTTGTTTGCATGTGGAGGTTACGCGATGTACGCCAGCAATTGCTCTGTTTTATTATAATCCATATTTAGAAGCCAGTCTGTGATAGTGAGTTTAAGATTGTGGCTGTTTAGTCATGTGATATTAAGTGTCTTGTGGATATCGTTGTATAATTTTGTGCTTATACTATTAAATTGTTTTCTGGCAAAGGATGTCTTGCAGGGAATGCTTGGGCAGATAAACATCTTGCTACGTCTGTTTGGATCGGGTCGTGGGGCATTTCGATGTCTTCTTATAGTGGACTTGAGCACAAAAAGTTGTCGAACTGTTAATACCTTGCAATCCGCGTATAGGTTTTTGGTGGAGTATCTACAAGGCTTTTTAGTCATTACTTTCAGGACGGCTCTTTGTGCTCTCTCCAGACCCAGAAGCAGCGTCTTGCCGGCGCCACCCCATGCTGGTATACAATACTGTATAATAGCTAAAATTGACCTATTTTATACGCGAAAAAAGATTTGTCCATATTCTAAGTTTTATCCTTCCTATCTATATCCTAAGGGATAGTACGTGAAGAGGAAGAATATCCTTGAAATGTTATTAGCGTCTTATAGGCTACGATAACTGCTTATCATCAGATGGGCCGTAGATATGCTTATTTGCCACGTAAACGTAGTATAAAAAACCTACTTAAAATTTGTTATAATTATATGCCTGAGGAATTCCCATAATCATTCCATCATTTCGTCACTTAAGTGGAGAATATGGAAAATTGGCTATTAACCAATCGAGGTTCTCAATTGCATTACGATTTGAAGCGATTGCTGATTTTCAATAACGTGGGTCCTCCTGACTTCGACTGTTTAAATTTACCTCTAGATCCTGCAACATGGTTTCTACGTTCACGTGTAGTTCTAGTAAAACTTCATAGACAGCACTTCCATAATTGACAGTTGTACGATAATTAAGAGTGACGTTTTAAGGACGAGTAACGTTTGGGAATATTTCGTTACACGAGAGAGAAGAAATATATACTTAATGAATATATAATAATGCAAATGTAGACTTTATCACCACAAAAATAACACTGTGGTAACTCCGCGACTGGTCGTTGCTGCTCTCCAAACGACTAAAAGATGTATGTTCATAGTAATAGAAGTAGAATTTATTATAAGTATAAATGTAATGCAAAAAAATAATATATATTTTCAATTTTCGTATGACATACAGTGGTTTGAAAAAGGAACAAGACTTTAGTATTCAAAGTATATTCTAATTCATGTCGTCCACGATTCCACTAATATATGATAAGGTTAGTTGCATAGTACTTTTTTGAAAAATCCCTGCATTAGAGCATAATCTGTGTATTGCGGGGGAATAACATAGGTACAATTAACACACGGTACACTATACGACTGACGACAACTATTTTGTGGATCACACAATAGTACATTGTTACCCCTTTTTTTTTTGTTTTGGCGGGAAAAAAAATTCCTAACCGCACACCCTATCGTTAGGGGCAACGACCAGGGTAGTGTGGGGCCTGCACCCACTAAAGAAACCCATCGTGTGCCATCTCTCCGCCTTTATTGGCGGGCCACTGGAACCATGTTACATTCCTTCGGTGGTAGTACATTGTTACCCTAGGGATGAAAGTTCGAGGGACTAAATAAGTCTTTATCCCGAAGTAAACACTGTACTTTTCATTACGAATACGAGGAAACTAAAAATAAAAATCATGAATTAGCTAAAGAAAAATGGGAGACTTTAAAAAATTGAATTTGGAATCTCCGTTTTCCCGCCGATTTTGTTTTTTTTTACTGTGGCCTGTCAGCTATTCAGCCATTCTTTTTCATTTTAATCATTGAAAAAATATAAATTTTCATTATTTTAAAGATATAGTTGCAACTATATTAAAATAAAGTTATATAAAAAACAAATTCTGTAATAAATACTTAACTTTATGTTATTTCAATTTTAAATCGCGCTGTAATTGACTGGCTGTACAGAAAATAGAACTGTTTTATTTTTTTATAATTACTCAGCTGTCAGTTGAAAGTAATTCTCCCTAGGGCTGAAAAGTATTACTTTCAAACCGCTTCTCAGGCAACTTCAGGCCTACTTTCAGAGTATGAGTAATGAAAAATTGTTTTGTGGGTTGAGTCCCACACAATACTCCTTACGAAAGAGGAATATATAAAAATCATTACGCTTTAAACAACAAATTATTTGTGAAATGGGGAAAAAGATAACTTTAGTGCGAGCGGGAATCGAACCTGCGTCCCTTCCACTTCCCCGGATAGTAGCTGAGCATGTCAAATGGTAAAATACAGATATAAAAAGTTTAGAAAAATCATTACGCTATCTGTACAGTAAAATTTATTCCCGGCTTTACTAAACGCCAAAGTCCTACAGCATGGAAAAAGATAATTTCCAAGTAGAATGAATAACAAGCAATGTCTTTAGAACAATTAAAAGTTGCACAACAACACCTCGGGGAGTATGTTCTCGCTCCGACACACTTTTAGCTATTAAATGGCCTATTTAAATCTGTTTTGCGACCACGAGAAGCGAATACCAAAATTTATCTTCACACTCCACTGGGCTGATTTGAAATTATCGCTGTTAAGGAGTTACGCACTTTCTGCGCCAACGGATCCCTACTCTGATTTCAGATTTATATTACAAACTTTAATATAATCATTACAAAACACCCAAATCTTTAATATAAAACGATAAGGTGGTATTTGCATTAGCAAGTTTACACCTGAGATGTAAATATAAGTTGGTTTCTTCACCCCCTAAAGGTAAAGGGCCCCTGAATAGGTGCTTTTTCTGAAGCCCGTAGATGTAATTTTCCTTAAGGCTGTATTCTGCATGTTATACTCGTAAATATTGTGGATTTTCTGGTGGATGCACCGCCTTTTGTAACCACATGCTGGGATGCGTAGGAAGAGACTTAAAAGATATTGAAAGGTATAAAGCTAATGTCCGTGAAATAAAGGTTAAGTAATATTTTCTACGCACATACTTAAGGAAAATAAAAAATATTTACTAGCTATGCGCCGCTGTTTCACGTGCCTTTCTTTTTTTGTAAGAAATCTGATAGGTATTGAGCATCCTTACTAATATTATAAATGCGAAAGTGAGTTCTTCTGATACGCATTCACTCTGTATCTACTAAACTAATCATAATGATAATTGACACACATATTATCTGGAGCGCAGAAAATTATATAAGCTACTTTTCGTCCCAGAAAAATGTATACTTCCCGGGGGATGGGATATCTATTTTTGATGTGAAAGCATCTAATGTGGAGGGAGGGTAAAACCGGCTGTTAGCGTGGCGACGTCATACGTCATAAATACATTTTGTTATATTACGTGGGTGGAAAACAAGCAGCAAGCAGTAATGGTAAGCGGTTAGCGTAGCCTATAAACACTAGCAAGACCAGAGGCAACATTAACGAGCCATCTCCAAGGAAAGGGATAGAAAGTGGAGAAGAAGGATAATAAGGAGAGGATAAAAAAGGGTCTCAGCAATACCATAAAAGAAAAATTTGGAATCCCTAAAATTCGGCTACTTGCATTATAAAATATACCTATATTCAATAATTCAGATTTCTAGATTATGAAATACAGTTACTGGAACAATGCCACGCCATCCTTTATTTTTAATCGGTATAATAATAATTGGTGAAATCATTTTTGAAATCTGATGAGTAGATTAACCCCGACATAAAAAATTACAAACTTTACTCTTGATAATAGAATAGAAAACTACATTTACGGAATATATTAACACAGTACCCGCATTTGAAACCTCATATACAATTCAATACAAATCACATTATTTATTCAATTAAAATTATCAACAAACACTGCCATGGAAATGTTTCTGACGAGTATAATCTACGAAATATATGTATGTATATATAAACTAGTATATGTAGGTATATTTGTATAAACGTAATATATTTGTCGACGCCGCGTACCAAAACATTGCAAACATTAATATGTGATTTGCAAATTAATTACAACGATTTTATGAGATCGCTTTGAGAAATAAATATGCGAGTGGGATTTGCTATTCATTCTTATCTAATTATGAAATACATATATAAGTTACACAATTAAAATTCTGAATAAACGTCAATATTAAAGCAAACTTATAAAACAACTTTAATATTTAAAAAAAACATAGAATCCCGAAGGGGTAGGCAGAGGAATATTACACACCCACGGTTCGCTAGCTATGTTTAAGTCCCACGTAATAGGGGGCGAGCCTATTGCTATCTACCGGGCACGTTTCCAAACTCCGGGCTGCTACTGAGAATTTTTCTTTTTACGAAAAAGCTCCATAACCCTGCCCGACCCAGGGTATTGAAACCGAAACCTCATGATCAGCAGTCGCTCACACTACCGCTGCACCACAGGGCAGTTTAACTTTAATAATATTTTTCACAAACCATTATTGTGCACTATTAGACAGTTGTGTCCTTTTAAAGCGAGAGGGATTTGGTCCACAGTCCACCACGCTATTCCCAGCGCGGTTTGGCAGACGTCACAAGCCGTCGAGCAAGATCTCTCATGCATTTATATTATCTCAATATGTGTTCCTTTTCTAGATAATGATCATTTAATATGTTATAAGTTATAACACATCTAACGCATTAAACACAAAGTGGAAAATGTGAAATCGAAAATAACATGCTTTGCCAATTCAGCCATCGTGACAATTGCTCCTGACTGCTAATTTCGATAAAACATCCTGGACGGTATCCAGGAGATGCAGGTTCAAATCCTGCTCGTGACTGTTATTTTCGATTTCACATTTTCCACTTTGTGTTTAATGTATAATGCTAAGCATGTAAAATGCTAAAAGTATATATAAAAATATCTAAATACATCTACACGATTTTTTCAATGTAATTTAATTTTGACATACCTCAAATTTTTGGCTGAGTTACATTAGCTGTGATCACGAAAAAACTAATAAGAATATTTATTTTATAGTACATGGGTGGCGAACAAGCATACAGCCCACCTGATACCGTAACCTATAGACGCTAGAAACACCAGAGGCATCACTCGTGCGTCACCATCTCTAAGGAAAGAGATAGAAGGTGGATAGGAAGAATAATAAAAAGAGGATTGGTAGGATTCTAAGGAGAAGACAGAAAGGATAATAATGAGGATAGGAAGGGTGTTTGGGCCTCCAGCGCTATCACTCACCATATGAAACACAACGGTAACAACCGTTGTTAGTTGTTGAGAGGATGGTACTTCCCCGATCAAGCCAGCCCATTCGTTTTGGGATAAGTAAGGCTCTACCACTGTTCGTTTTTGATAAGCGAGATCATTAACTATCCTCACTTACTCAGCGAACACGTATCTTGTTAAGGCCCCTACACATACACTAATAGTATCGACAGTTAAATTTAACATTTCAACACAAGACAGAAAAGGACAACTACTTAAAACCATCTTCGCAAATGAAATATCAGCCTTTCTTGGATTTTATCGCTTAACATTACACCACTATTCCCCGAAGATTCCGAAGATCCCCAAAATATAACACAACCCTCTTTTAAATATATTCCGTTAAAAATTCAACATCATATCACTTCAGTATTTGCAAAAGATGGCGCTACATACAAAGCTCCTGAGAGTCGCGATCAAACACCAAAAACGTACATGTTCAAAGAACCACAGCAATGATAACACACATAATATTTGCACTTCTGTCTTAACTCCCGTTGCTCATTACAAAATCTTTAGATATAACGAAAAAAACATCACTTGTTTTCGCTCGTGCAGAACCTACGCCGCTACCTTCAGACCAAAATCAACCTTAGAATTTTATATTAGAGTTCATGTTTTGTATTTTATGGGGTATATAAGTTGTTTTACATGTGAATGGCTATGTAGGTCTCAATCAACAGACTTCAAAGTGTGAAGATCAAAGGAGTATTCGTTGGAGGAGCAGGTATCGCGATATTGAGCAGCCCGTCTTAATAACGAGACAAAATACCGCACGATTACAAATCAGCTATTTGCGATTCAAGTGTACGGAAGAATGTTTAAATGCTGTTTTCAAATTCGTGTTTAATGCGATTGTTTTATGAAAATATAAATATAGGATAATTATGTTAAATTTAAATTGTCTAAAAAAAAAAGTGAGAAGCGAAAGTGAAAGGATGTAGGTACAGGGGGAGACCGAGACTCACCAACCTAGACCAAATTGGTCATGTATTGAAGGAAGGAGGAGTCAGGAGTCTCCGAAACCGGCGAGCGTGTATGAAGAGAGTTATGAATGTTGAGGAAGCGAGAGATGTATGCAAGAATAGAACCTCTTGGCACTCTGTTCTCTCTGCCTACCCCACAAGGGAAATAGCGTAATGATAAGTAAGTATATTGTCTTAATAAACATTATCTTATCTTATCTTAAATTAATATACAGACTAGCCTTTGCCCATGGCTCTGCCGCAGCCAAAAGCAAAATTTTAGGTTATATCTCAGGTGCCCGATATAGTCGCGGTATATAATGTATACCAGTTTTAAGTCTAATCAAGGGCTATCAAATAAAAAAAATTGCATCAAAATCCGTTCAATAGATTTTACGTAATGCACGCATGAACAAACAGACAAACAGTTAAATAGACAGATTAACAGACAAATAGACAAAAATCTAAAGAAAATGGTTAGTGTTTAGACACGCCTACTTAGCCTAATACAATATTTTTTTCGCAAATGTCCACAGCTCTGTTACAGCTTTATATAAGATTATTATAGTATAAGATTTTACTTTATGAAATGATCTCGGAAAGCCTGGGTTAAGAATCCTTTAGCTATTCGAAACAGACGCATATTAGAAAATCAACACGTTTGATTTAAAAAAAAGAAAATGCTACATGGGTGGCAAACAAGCATACGGCCTACCTAATGAGGTCTATCTCCTATCCTTTTTCCTATCCTGTCTACAGGAAGGATAATAAGGAGAGGATAGGGAGGGTGTTTCACTCACCATATGAAACACAACGGCAGGAGTTACTACCGTTGTTACACCGTTACCGTTGATAGTTTGTGAGAAGTTGGTACTTCCCCGATCGAGCTGGCCTATTCATGCTGGGATAAGCTGGGCTCTACCACTAAAGATTCTTCATTTTGTATGCCTACTATGCCCAGTATCATACTGTCCCGGTCTTCTGTCAGAGTGAGAGGTATTTAAGCTATATTATGACCCAGTCAGAACAACCATTTATGGATCACACAAAGAGCTCTCCTGTATGGGAATCGAACACACAATACTAAACATCACAAAATCTAAACTACCGTTTGTCCGTGTGGTGACGGACTAAGAATATAAGTGTAACACCACCCTATTCATTCCCACGGGTGTCGTATGAGGTGACTAAGGGAAGTAAGCAATTATCATCCATTGCATGACTGGTGGTAGGGCTGGGTACTCACTTAGTATCGGGCCCGAGCGGGCTGGTACCACCATCTCCCGTGTAACCGGCCATGAAGCACATCGTTGTGTTTTAGCTGTAGCAGGAGATAGCCGATTATATTTCATTTCATATCTGTGAAATGAATTGGTGAGCAGCGGCTTGACAATACTCTCGGTATAGTCAAGTCCATGGGCAACGGTTACCATTTACCATCAGATGGACCGTGGCTCGTCTGCCACTACATGCAATAAAAAAAAAACTCCGCCATCTGTGCAATGGAATTTAATATTTATGTTTTCATTCTGTAACTACTTAACTACCGTCATCAGTATAGAGATAAATTGAATTTAACCAAAGCATCGAACACGTCAAGACAACTTTAGTGTCGTCACCGTCGCCATGTTTTCAGGCCCTTCGTAGACAGTCCCTAGAGTTGTTGCGGATACAATAACTTTGCCGACACCTGCAAACTCATTCAAAACTATAATCCTCAATATATACGTATAAAAAGAATTTAGGAAGATTCTATTTTAACTTCTTATTTTTACATTTTGATCTGTATTTTAGCATTTGACATGCTCAGCATACGTTAAAGAGACAAATTATTTGTGAATATGGAAAAAGAGAAGTTTAGTTTTAGCCACGCTCACATTAAACATCTCTTTTTCCACATTCACAAATAATTTGTTTTTTGTGTTTATTTTAAACTAGCTGAAATCCCCACTGATGTTGGCTTACCCAAATGTAGCCTTTCTTATAATTAAGGGCCCTAAGATTTACGTTTCGATATTAAAATTTTTATGGTGAAACTGTGCTGTTATCGATAAAACGATAAAATAAAAAAACAAGGTTATTAAAATTGATTACGAAAATACTAGTAAATGATGGAGTCGTCTACCGGGTCCAATTATGAATCTAAACTATCCATGGACCCAATCAGAAAAACTTAAAACAATTCATCAGAGTCGGTGCAGCCGTATTGGGGCTTTTACGAGATTAACGCTCGACTATTGATATATGAAGCATACAAATGTTCGGTGTCTCATTAGATGTAACTATCGTGAATAGTTGTTAATATATTATGAAATGACAATTGCGAATGAGCTTGGAGCCCGTGGGTCATAGATTGCAGCTCGACGTACTTGGCCACTAAGCTATCGCTATATTTCTAAATGTTTTGTAAAATATAAATATCCTTCGTTAAACGAGATTTATGAAGAGCAATTATCTCGCGGTAGGCAGCGTCTTGGCTGACCACCTGGTAGGGATATAGTCCATGAGCGGTTGTTACCACTTACCATCAGATGAGCCGCAAGCTCATTTGCTACCATAGGTGATAAAAACAATTAGAATGAAGGGTTATATACTATAAGTATGAGCTTAAAGAGAAAATATTACAGTAAGATACACTACGTATACGGAGAAGGGTGAAGAGGTGAAAAGGAAGGTGGAAACCACTATTCCACTTCTTTCTTTTTAGGGAGAGGTGAGGCGGGACCCCCTGCCGCAAAGCTTCTATCTCTTTGCTTGACAGCGACGGAAATTGGGTAGTGGTCGCTACCTTCTCCGAGGACGTTATCTTGCAGAAGAAAGCGGTGAGTAGAGCCAGGGAAAAGGACCTTTCGGCTGACCCGAACCACTATCAGTGACTGAGGTGGCTCAGGTGTTAGAACCTGCATTTGATGCCACCCTAGCCGAGGCCGCGGGTGGAGAGGCCAGAGACGTCCACTACTCGCAAGGTCTCCCGAGAAGGTGTGATTCTCCCGTGTGCAGAAGCATTACTCAGTAGAGAGTACCCGAAAGTGTAAGCCACCGGCGAATCGCTGTAATAGTGTCACATACTTCCAGTGGTCCACCAATACAGGCGGAAAGACGGAATACAGCGTGTTTATTTATAAGATGAGGGCCCCACACTACCCTGTTCCTCACCCCAAACGACGGGGTGTGTGGTTAGGTACATTTTTTTAACCTTAACAAAAGGATTAGGCCGTAGAATTGGACATTCGGCTGTTCGTCATTTCTATACGCTGATTATTCTGTGAGTTTGTAGTACTTCCTCGACAGTCTTTCAAAAATCCCTGAAATACTGTTACCAAATTGACGTTATTAGAAAATATAATTAAGTCCGAACCTAAACAATAACTAACCTAACTTCCTCTGTAGTACTGCGGTAGTGTAAGCGACTGCAGATCATGAGGTCTCGGCACGGAGTACGTACTCCGTGGGTCTCGGGTTTAATTCCCAGGCGATGTTATAGAGCTTTTTAGTAAAAAGAAAAAGTCTTAGTAGCAGCCCGGAGGTTGGAAATGTGCCCGGTAGACGACAATATGCTCGCCCTCTATTACATGGGACTTAAACATAGCTGGCGAAGCGTGGGTGTGTAATACACCTCTGCCTACCCCTTCGGGAAATACAGGCGTGATACTATGCTATGTACCAATTCCATGAAACCTTTCCTCCTCTTTTAAATGAATGACAGTATAAATTTTCCCGTTCCTTTAAAGCTGTATCAAAGGGGAGCTCTGTTTTTCCAGCATTTACGTCGTTACGTCTCAAAGACAAACATTGTTAAGTATAGCACAACTTGGTGCAATTTGTAAGATAGTAGCTAATGGTAGCCGTGGTCTTGCCGATTCTATGATAAATTGATTAGGTATAAGTTAAGATAACCAAACATCATAAAAAAACACAAAGTGCGAAATAGTGAGTTTATAGTTTTGTGGTGCAGCGGTAGTGTAAGCGACTGCTGATCATGAGGTCTTGGGTTCGATCCCCGGGTCGAGTAGAGCCATTAAAAATTTTCGTAAAAAAAAAAAAAAATCTCAGTCCAGCAGCTCGGAGTTTGGAAATGTGCCCGGTAGACGGCAATAGGCTTGCCCCCTATTATGTGGGACTTAAACATAGCTGGCGAGTCGTGGGTTTGTAATACACCTCTGCCTACCCCTTCGGGGAATACAGGCGTAATGCTATGTTTTAAATAGTGAGGTAGAAAATAATACTCAGTAGCGGAATTTGAACCCGCCCCTTCTAGATACCGTTCAGACGCTGGTACCTTATTGCCATAAATATGTTGTAGAAATCGATGACTCTGAGTAAATGTCATGTAATGTAGCTCAGTTGATAAAACCTCTAAATGGTAACAACATGAATGAGTATCTCGTACCTGTAAACAAATATACGCATAAATGTGGTGGTAAGCATATCACATGATGTGGTGGAAGTTCAGAGGTGATATTTAGTGATTATTTCTGCTAACCCAAAAACCATAAAAGAACTCGAGTGGAATTTGAACCGGCCCCTTCTGAATACTGTTCAGACGCTATCACCTAAGAACATCAATGTGTGTTAACCACTGAAGTAATGCAATATAATACCAGTGGCCCGCCAAAAAAGGCGGAGAGACGACACACGGCGGGTTTGTTTAGTGGGTGAGGGCCCCACACTACCCTGTTCGTTGCCCCAAACGAACGTTAGGAACATTATTTCCCGCCTTAACAAAAAAAAATGACCTAGGATAGGTGGCCCCGAGTAAATATCACGATGGTTCAGTTGATAAAACGTCTGCATGGTAAAGATTTAAAAGTGTATCTCGTAGCTGTAAAAAACATATTTAAGCCGCGATGTTTCTTAACTTGTCCCGTAAACAGCCTTAAGAACTCGCTAAGTGTATTTAGCTTAGTTTTTAACTTAGGTCTTTCGATATGAGCACGTTCTGTTATGTTAATTCAGTTAAACTTAACTAAGTAATACCTGTTATGCGCTTACAAGTTTCGTAGTCCTGAATGAGTACTTCATTTATAATTAGTATGCAGTTATAAAAACAGAAGGAAATAAATAAATATTTGAATGTGTTTCCGTGTGGTGACGGACTAAGAATACAAGTGCCACCACCCCATTCTTTCCCACGGGTGTCGTACAATGTGACTAAGGGAAATAAGCAATTATCATGCATTGCATTACTGGTGGTAGGGCTGGGTACCAAGTGAGAATACTCACTTGCTATCGGACCCGAACGGGTCGGTACCACCGCCACCTGTGTGATAGCTCATAAAGCACGTCAGTGTGTTTTGGCTGTAGCAAAAGATAGCCGTTTATTCTTTCATTTCGTATCTGAGAAATGAAATGGTGAGCAGCGGCTAGACAATAATTTCGATATAGGTGAGTCTATGAGCGGCGGTCTGCCAACATTAGCAATAAAAAAAATGTATTAAACTCGTGGAGGATTTCAAAAGACGTCTATTGATTTATATAGTGTATTTTAACCTATGCACCCGACTACGGCTAAACCAAAAGGAATGGTTATGATTAAAGCAGTCTATGTACATATGTTTGGATGTACGTATGTTCCTCCGTAGCGCCTATACTATTCATCCGATTTCGTTGAATAAGGTATCTATCGATTCGTTATTATGCACACATGCAACATAGGCATTTTAACCAACTTCAACAGCAGACATTTTTGGCGCACTTTTTAAATACATTTTTCAGCAAGAGGCCATTTAGCTGGGAACTGGTGGCTCTTTCAGAGAATCCCCCCGCTCTACAAACTCATTACCCGCACAATGCTCATAAGATAATGCATTTATATTGTCATAACGTTTATCAAGCGTTAAAACGAAAATTATAAAATAAATGTGGAAAATGAGGTATAAATCATGAGGACTAGAGTTCGATCCCCGGGTCGGGCAGTGTTATTGAGCTTTTTCGCAAAAAGAAAAATTCTCAGTAGCAGCCCGTAGTTTGGAAATGTACCCAGTAGACGGCAATACGCTCGCCCCATATTACATGGGAGTTAAACATAGCTAACAGAGCTTCTGAGAGCAGGTGGAAAGCCGGTCTTAAAAGCTCTTTAGAGGCTGTTCAATTCCGTCATTCTCGGGGGCGACGTTCCAGAGTCGTGGACCAGAAGCGTGGTAGTATTGTTCTCCAAGAAAAGTGACAGAACCCTCTTGAAGAACTGTGGACCCATCTCGCTCTTGAGCCACGTCTATAAGTTGTTTTCGAGGGTCATTACAAATCGACTCACGCACAAGCTTGACAACTTCCAGCCTCCAGAACAAGCCGGTTTCCGAAAAGGCTATAGTACCATAAACCACTTCCATACGCTACGCCAGATTATACAGAAAATCGAGGAATATAATCGGCCTCTGTGTCTGGCGTTTGTGGACTATGAGAAAGCCTTCGATTCGATCGAAACTTGGGCGGTGCTGCAGTCCCTTCAGCGGTGCCAAATTGACTATCGGTACATCGAAGTGCTGAAGTGCTTGTATAGAAACGCCGTGTTCAGGACAGGAGTACGAAACCGATCCAACTGCAGAGAGGTGTTAGACAGGGAGACGTTATGTCCCCGAAACTCTTCACCGCTGCACATTGGAAGATGTCTTCAAGCTCTTGGACTGGACCGGATCTGGCATCAAAATCAATGGCGATTACATCACTCACCTTCAATATGCCGACGGTATCGTAGTCATGGCAGAATCGCTGGAGGACCTTGGCACCATGCTCAATGATCTCAGCAGGGTTTCCCGACTAGTGGGTCTCAAAATGAACATGGACAAGACGAAAGTCATGTCTAATGTCCATGTCATTTCAGCACCCGTCCTAGTCGGGAGTGCGCTTCTCGAAGTTGTCGACCACTATGTCTACCTGGGACAAACAGTCCAGTTAGGTAGACACAACTTCGAGAAAGAGGTCAATCGACGAATCCAACTCGGTTGGGCAGCATTCGGGAAGCTAAGGAAGATCTTCTCGTCCAATATTCCGCAGTGTCTGAAAACAAAGGTCTATGACCAGTGTGTGTTACCAGTGATGACATACGGAACAGAGACGTGGTCTCTGAATGTTGGTCTCGTATCAAGCCTCAAAGTCGCTCTGCGGTCCATGGAGCGGGCTATACTTGGTATTTCCCTACGTGATCGAATCCGTAATACGGAGATCCGTAGGAGAACGAGAGGGACCGACATAGCCCGCCGGGTTGCCATACTGAAATGGCAATGGGCCACATCGCTCGACGAACCGACAACCGTTGGGGAAGAAAGGTTCTCGAGTGGCGACCACGTATCGGACGGCGCAGCGTAGGACGGCCCCCACTAGATGGACCGACTATCTGGTCAAAGCCGCGGGAAGCCGTTGGATGCGGTCGGCACAGGATCGCTCGTTGTGGCGTTCCCTTGGGGAGGCCTATGTCCAGCAGTGGACGTTGAAAGGCTGATGGATGGAAACATAGCTGGCAAATCGTGGTTGTGTTATTATACACCTCTGCCTACCCCTTCGGAGAGACATGGTGCTATGCGAAAATGGCTCTACTATGACCATTGCACCTATGCATTTCTTGATTTCTGTCTAAATTATTTTCTTGTTTCATACTTTTTAAATCACATTTCTGGTTACAGTTTTTAAACTGTTTTGTGTTTAGACACGCCTATATAGCCTAATACAGTCATTTTTTCTCAAATATCTTGAATGTACAGACACAGTTCTGTTACAGTTTTATAATTAGTAGTATAGATAGAATAAAGAGGTTCATCATTAAATTTTTTTTGTTCTATTTTTATTTGTGCTTTACTCTACTACTTGTCTATGAACCAATTTTATTGATTACTTTTTGAGTTGGTATACTTAAAAGTAACAAAGGTTACAGGCATACGGCTCGCCTGATAATAAGCAGTTACCATAGATTATAGAGACACTAGCAACACATGAGGCATCCCTCGCGCTTTGACAAACTCAGGCACAGGGATAAAATATAATTATGAAAGAAAGGGAATGAGAGATGAAAAAAAGGAAGAGAAAGTGTCAAAGAAAATGATTATTTTAATATTTGGCTTTGGTGTTTTTTTATTGTCATGAGTGGAAAGAAGTATAACGCTAGCTCAGCTCAGCCCACTCTTAAAATCTGCACAAATTTTGCCCTAGGGTTGGTTCGTATTGGTTAATCTTCTTGGATGTAATCGCTAAGTGCAACATAACTTGGGAGGGACTCTGGAGTAATATTATACTTAATAGGACTATATTTCTTGATGCATAATCACTACACATAACACGATATCATGCCTATGTATCCCTAGGGACAAAATAATTCCATTTTTTCTATGAAATGGAATTCATTTTTGAAGTGGAAATTTCTATAGGCCCGTTTGGCGTATCTTGGACGGGTATATTTAATGAGTTCGCGTTACCGATATACTGCCACGAAAAATTCTATCGCCTTGCAAAATACATATAGGTACAACGCCATCTATGGAAACAATTTGTACTTAATACTGTCCAACTGTAATACGATATTATAAGTTACTAGCCTTTGCCCACGGCTCCGCTGCAGCCAAAAGATAGTTTTTAGGTTATATCTCAGGTTCCCGATATAGTACCAGGGTAAAATATATACCAGTTGTTAAGTCTAATCAAGAGTTATCAAACAAAAAAGTTGCATTAAAATCCGTTCAGTAATTTTTGCGCGATGTGCGAACAAACAAACAGATAAACACAAAAATTCTAAAAAAAATTGTTTTGTGTTTAGACACGCCTATATAGCCTATTACAGTCATTTTTTCTCAAATATCTTAAATGTACAGACACCGCTCTGTTACAGCTTTATAATAGTATAGACTAGTCATAAGCTAGATTTTAGGTTATATCTCAGCTTTCCGATATAATAGCGGGATAAAATGTATACCAGTTTTTAAGTCTAATCAAGAGCTATCAAATAAAAAAATGTTGCATCAAAATCCGTCCAGTAGATTTTGCGTGATGCGCGAACAAACAAACAGACATACAGATAAACAGACAAACGGACAAAAAATCTAAAAAAATTGTTTTGTGCTTTGACACGCCTATTTACAGCCGTTTCTATTTTTAGCCTAATACAGTCATTTTTGGCCGTGTGGGGCCGGCTTTATAATTGTCCCACCCCTCTCTACCCACGGGAGTCGTAAGAGCCGACTGAGGGAATATCGGTGGAGTGGGCAGCAGCACTCTCTCAAGTATTAACAACATCCACTGCAATCGCCAACCCGCCTGCCAAGCGTGGCGATTACGGCATTATGCCACATGACGAGACCGCTCGTTGTGGCGTTCTCTTGGGGAGGCCTATGTCCAGCAGTGGTCGTTGAAAGGCTGATGGATGGATGGATGGATGGATGGATGGATGGATGACAGTATTTTTTTCCTAAATATCTTAAATGTACAGATACAGCTCTGTTACAGCTTTATAATAGTATAAATATAGATAATATTTACATATCCATACGAGATCTATTTAGAAAATTTAGATAAATAAAAACTTTTTAAAGTACAAATTATTTGTGTGCGAGCGGGAATCGCACGAATTAAAGTTCTTTTTCCTCATTCACAAATAATTTGTACTTTAAAAAGTAGCTGAGCATGTCAAATGCTAAAAAATATAGATCAAAAATGTTTAAAAAATCGCACTATCAAATAGTATGAATTTTAATTGCAAAATTAAACTTACTATATTGGATAATGCATGCAAATGCATTCCGATAGATGGCGTTGGTCGTAAAGACAAATGTGATGAGGAGATGGTGATGGCCGAAATCTCTGTGGCTTAGAGCACTTCCCCGGATTGGAAGGGACGCGAGTCCAATACGCATTAAAGTTCTCTTTTTCCTCATTCACTAATAATTTGTACTTTAAAAAGTAGCTGAGCATGTCAAATGCAAAAAAATATAAATCAAAAATAGATAAAAACTCTTATGCTTATGTTCGGGCCATACTAATCGGAAACATCGTTAATTATAAAACTTCCCGGTCCGAGAAAAAAGCGAGTGCGTCATGATATCGACTGTAGTCGTACGCGGTCCGTTTGAATCCGGAGAAAAATTTACTTAACCGCCAGCACTTGCGCTAAATAGTCGTTACTTTGGTGTAACGATGGGCAATGGCGAGATGTTTGAACAATCGAAAGAATTGCAGTCGTTAATATTTTTATTCGAATCAACGATTGTTTCGGTTCTGCCATTGAACAGTCGAGATGTTTTGCAATTGTTCGAGTGAAATGATTTGACTCAATGAGTTCGATAGTGTCGTTTCTAACTTTTAACTAGCTTTCTTCTTAGCAAAGCTAATTTTTAGGTTATATCTCAGGCCCGATATAATGGCGGAATAAAATGTATACCAGTTTTTAAGATGCAAGGGCTACCTACCAAATAAAAAATTGTCGACATTCAATAAAACGTAAAAGTTCGAAAATCCTAGACATATCATTATAATACGTCATTATTTATATGTGATAAGTAGCTGAAATTCTATTTTTCAAGTCCCTGCCTATAAAATAACGAATCATAAATAATGTGTGATATGAATACAATGTAATAAATTCCAAAATATTTATTATTTAGTGATCATACAAAAAAAATATTTGGACTTAACCACTGCGACCAGAATTACTGTCGCATGGTAGTAGTTCTTACCTTAGATGGTCAGCTATTAACTGCCCTTATTTTTAATACCAAAACTGCGTCGTAAAAAATATTTTTTATAATTATTTGGTGAAAACTGATATTATTTCTAATCAAGAGTAGCAATTATGATTCAAAATATTGGCAAAACATTTTACATCTGTCATGTCATGTCATTCTACTCATCTACTGTTGTTATTGTGTATTGTGTATCGTGAATATTGTATTGTGATTTTATGAGTGTAAGTTATATATTTAGTGATTTTAAGCCTCATTATTTGTTTATATATGTAAATATTATTTTATTCATTTATATTTATGGTGTTATTTTTTATCAAATATTCGATTTTGAGGTATTTCAATTTCAAAATTATATCCAACTTAGATGTCTTTTATCTCATCATCCAAAAGTTTTAGTGTGAAAAAACATACACAGGGCAATAGAGTAGTCAATTTATCTTCAAAAAACATATTGTTTTATGTATGTCCGTTCCAGGCCGAGAATGTATGGGCATTTGGTACATCTCCTTTTAGGAGAATATATATAGGTACTAAAGTACTTTGGTGAGAAATGTTACTAAATTACATTGGTAAAAAATGAACAAAACATAGGTGTAATCTACCAAATAAATTTGGTACACCACCAACTTAATAAGTTTGGTAAAATCAACAAAAATTCGTGACAGGACCGAAATCAACCTAAAACTTTGGTAACATTTACGCAAAATCTGTTAAATCCAACCTAACATTTTTTTCAGTGCATAGTCTATAGATGCTAGCAACACCAGAGGCATTACTCACCCGTCGCCATCTCCAAAGAAAAGGATAGGAGGTGGATAGGAAGAATAATAAGGAGAGGATAGGGAGGGGGTTTGGACCTCCGGCACTCTCAGTCACCATACGATGCGCAACAGTAGGTACTGTTGTTACACGCTGATCTTATGTGAGAGGGTGGTACTTCCCCGATCGAGCCAGCCCATTCGTGCTGAGATAAGCAAGGCTCTACAAGTACTATAGTAGCAGTGTTATTATTGAAGTAAATACTTTTTTTCACGCTTGACTTGAGGAGTAAGCTGGTGAATGCGTTACGATTCGAATGTGGACTCTCTTAGTCCGTCTCAACCATAATCATTTTTCTAATCCCAAGCTTCCAAATCGGATTTCCAAACTACAGTACCATACATGATATCTGCCTTTACGTATTTGCAATCCCTAGAAATATGCTCCAAAATAAATAACTAGATTGTCCAAAAGGAAATTGAATGACTTGAAACTTTGTACCGACATTTCACAAGTTCCTGACGACGACCGGTGTTCCTTAATCGACTTGGCTAATGAAATGACATGAGTTGAGATGGAGTTATATCGTAGACTCGTAATTAACATAAGGTTATTAACAAATATGTCGTGCTGTCTTTATGTTCACTTAATGATATTATTTCTAAACGGATTTGTGTTAGTCCTATCACTGTGTTTCGTATAATGAGTTTGAGCTCCGAAGGCCCAAACTCCTCCCCTATACTCTCCTTTTTACCCTTTCTCTCTACTTGCTATTGGTTTCCTTGGAGATGGCGACACGCGAGTTATGCCTCTGGTGTTGCTAGCGTCTATATCTACAGTAACCACTTACTATCGGGTTGGCCGCAGGCTTGCTTGCCACCCACGTTGTGTATAAAATAATCTAGGTATATTCTTGGACTGGGGATCGAAGTCAGTAGGTATATTATCTTACTACTAGACCAGACATTCTCAAAGTTTGCCCTACGGAATTCTAAGGTTCTCTATAGTCTCTGTAGGCAAAAGTATTAGTCACAGTGAACAAAGTACCAACGGAAAATATTGCAATATTAAGAAAAAAATATCACCAAAAGTATTAAGTGTGAAATTATTTCATACCTCCATGTTGTCAAATATTTCTAAAATTATATAATATTTTTAACACGGTTCCGTCATCATAAAAGTATAAGGCCACTGCACTAGAATATCACAGCTATAAAATAACAAATGAAATCGAATTATTAACTAGGTGTTCTTTCATTTAAGTTCTAAATTTTGGCAGCCCTGCACGACACGGACATTTTCATATAGAGCATTATGCGCACGCACGTCCGTACCCTCACTGACATAAACACACATAAATGTCCGGATTAAACGAAGGTTCTCCATTGGTGATGTTCAATGCAGTAATTTTTACCCTGTGTTTTATCGCTGGAAGCACACTGGGACCAGGTATTCTGTAGTATAACTAAATAATTAATTGCATGTTATTTAACTCTAAAAAAACAACAGATTCCCGCTCGCACTTTCTCTTTTCCACATTATCACGAATCATTTATTCTTTAAAGTAGCTGAGAATGTCAAGTACTAAAATACAGATGAAAAATTTATTATGAAATAGCAGAGACCATGGATAATGTGGCATAAAAGCATCCGTTGTACAAATAAGTTTGGAAACAAACTACTTCAATCATAATTACTAAATATTACCAAAATACAGTAAATCACTAAAGTATCCAATAAAACAGTTTATTACACGAACATATTTTATCTTATTTACTTTATTCTTTTAATTGGTAATCTCTAGCAGTAAGAGAAATGTTTCCTATATGTAACAGTAAGTATCACAAGTAGCTATAAAGTTCGCGATAAAGTAAAAAACTCATTGAGTATAAGACATAAACACACTGCCTTGTAGTTCAAAGAAAACATCGTAAACGTTTACAAGTCGACTAAGTATGGTGTGTGGTGGATGTTACAAGCGATAGTGTTTTATAGAGCGAGTTTAAATACTAGTGGCTGTAGAAAAACAAGTATAACAACATTATTGATAAACTACAGCCTAGCTAATTCAAAAGTTTAAGGGTCTAGACGCTTCGATAATTTTAATAGATCTGGCTGAAAACAATGGCATTCCACAGTCCATGATGTAGTCATTAATATTTTGCTAAAACATACGAGTACATGGAGCAAAAGAATATAAATATTTTTTTTGCTATGACTTTCAACCTCCTAATGACAATTGGTAAACGCCACTCTTAAACTAACAATACCTTGCACTCCCTATAGGAATGAATGGGTCAGGATAACCAGACATTGCAAACCAGGTTACCGGGATGGTTTTAGTCGGTAAGCTTGGAGAGGGAGATAGATAATACTGACAATCTCTCTGCATATCTTTGCGGAGAGGTATGTAAAATGCAAATTTTCGCATAAAATAAAATATTTACTCTACTTTGGACAAAAGAGAAGAGAGAAATTATTAGGATGACTTGATAATTAAAGAATCTACCTCTCGTACCGTGTTAGCATGGTATCTATCTCAGAGGTGACAGTCTCGATTCGATAATGAGAATGTATTTACCTTGGAATATTATATACCCTTACATTCCATGGTTTGTATTATTATTATAATTTCATATTTTTGTTAGAAGACATGCACTTATTTAAAATAAATAAATAAATGTGAGAAAATGGATTTATACGTTGTTCTGTATTAAAATGTAATGGGTCGAGTGTAATGGAAATCGCTACCGCTTGTGCCTTAAGCAGCGGTTGCCTCGAAACACCCTCCCTACGTTTTCCCAATCAGTGACAGTCACTTATTGAATTTTGTTGTGCTCACGACTTTCAATAATTCCGAGAGTTGTTAACAAAACTTTGTCAATTTCCTTAACGGGGAACATATCTTGGTCGGACGAAACTCTCGCAAAATTGAGATCGTTTTAAACATTTCAAATGGACAATACAATTTCTTTCTATTTATATAATCAGTTTCATTTGTTCTTTGTTTTTGTTTCAAAATATATATATTTGTTAATTTTTTTATTTTTTTTTTGTTTCTTAATAATTATTTAGTAACTAAATGACCCGCTGAACTTCGTGTCACCTACAATTTCTTTTATCAATCCTAATCAATCCACTTTGTCTAAGATTTAGATTTTAATATGTAAATAAATGAAACTTGCTTGTAATGCAAATGAATTAGAAAGAATGACAGTAGGTCTCGTTTAGTGGTTCTGTTAGTGAAATACCCATACATACACACCAAGAATTAATATTTTAACATTTTTCTTCTTTTTTGTAGGGTTCCATCTTTTTTATTTACTTTTGAACCACCCCTGTATTAGCGAACAAAACAACACAATTGTTCAAATCAGTCAAGCCATTTTAAAGTTATAGCGAGACTAACGAACAGCAATTGATTTTTATATATATAGATTAAAACAATAATTCAGAAAGTTAACATTTTTATATTTTTAATAAAAAAGATTTCATTTTTTGTTTAAAAAATATTAATTTTCTTCTAATTTTCATAAATAAAGAAGACATTATCCAATTACCATTATACATGATTAGTATCTTAATATATTTTTCTGAAGTAGGTCTCGTTTCCGATCAGTTAGAAGGCTTTATAATAGTATTATTAAAATAACTGCCCTAGCCAAGTTGCATTCTATGATCGCTAACGCTATAGAAAACAATTAAAACGTATGCAAATTCTCTCTAATCTCTAACGTTAAGTCACGTGACTTAGCGTTATAGATAACTAGCGATTGGCTAGGCCCACTGATTGCCAAAATAGAAAACAATAACTGTGGGTGAGATTCAAGCCTGCAACACACGATTATATGAAACGCTTGTCCACACTTTAGCGCTAAGCCACAGGTGGTACGTCAAGGTCTTAAAACATTACCCACCGATGGAATGTAACATAGTTCCAGTGGCCCGCCAATAAAGGTGGAGAGACGCCACACGACGGGTTTCTTTAGTAGATGCAGGCACCACACTACCTCGTTCGTTGCCCCGAACGACGCAGTGTGCGGCTAGGTACATTTTTTTCCGCCTTAACAAAAAAAAAGGTCTTAAAGCATTACAAATTATAATATTAACTAGTTTTTGTTTGATAGTCAAAATTCGTACATAACTATAATTGAAAACTTAAGGAAAATATAAATATGAATTAAGTAATTTAGGAGTATCTAGAGGATTTAATATATTAATGAAATGTCTCATCTACCCACAAAATTTCATCGAAATTTGTTCAGTTATTTGTACGTGATTCAAGGACACCTATCTAAACACCATTGTGGAAATAGAATAAGTGAGTACTGTGTATGGGAATCCTGAGCCAACTATACTTATAGTAAGCAACCGAACAGGTGAAATGCTTAAAAAGGAAATAATAAGTTATTTTGTTTTAAAAAATACTTAAGAATTTTCTCAAGCAAAATTCCTCTTGAATAGTTTTACAAGGTCAATTAACTCAGTTGTTTAACAAAACACCTACAAACTTACCAGACTGTAAGTTGATTAATTCTACAACAAAATATGGAATCATAACTCAAACGCTTTGCTTACAATGAATAGGCACAAACTGCCAACAAATACGTCAGAACGCGTTGAAACGGAATTCACCAAAAAGTAGTGTATTCAATTTAATAGCAATAAGTCAGTAGCGGCCACAGCGTTTGGTTGACGCAGCGATTTCACGGGTTGCTTTACAAACACTTTTACACTATACGACTTCACCTACTATTTGCAACATTTAATTTTATTTACAAACTAGATTCTGTTACTCGGACTGCAGAATATCATACATCACTCTACGATACACTAATTATCTCTATGTAAAAAATAGCCATCTCAAAATTCTCAAGGATCCCTACATTTTTCAGAGATGAAAAGTATCCTCTTTTCTGGGCATCCAGACTATTTGTATGCAAATTTTTAAGATGCTTGGTTCCGTAGTTACTGATTGAAAAAAATTGGTAAGGACGACAAACGACTCTACTACCGTCGGTTTTGTTACAGGTTTAAATTTTAAGGGTGACAAACAATCACCATCGAAGGAATGTAACATAGTTCCAGTGGCCCGCAGGCCACACACTACCCTGTATTTTTTTCCAGCCTTAACAAAAAAAAAAAAAAGGGTGACAAAGAACCATACGGCCCAGCTGATGGTAAGCGGTTAATAAAGCTTATAGATGCTAGCAACACCAAGAACAGCTCAAGTGTAGCAAACCTTTAGGAGAGAAATTAGAGGGGGATTTTTTTTGATTGCTGGTAACTTGAGGTAGCAGTATTCTCATTCACCATAAGTAAAAATTTAATTAATAAACGCAATTATTTTTTCACCTGTTCCTATCTTGAACAGTGATTATCTTGATAACACAGGAGGTAATCTGTGCTCGAGAACAATCATCTCTGCAACAATAAGAATAAAAAGAACTCATGCATACTTTTCATTGGCATGATCATAAACTTTTTAATCAAATCCGAATAATTAAAAGAAATATACCCCGTTTTACAACCGCCAGCCGACACGTCTCCGACATTAAAAACTCATAAACTCGTCAGGTGTAAAACGGTCACGTTCGTAGTCAGCATTTTCTTAACAAGTGTGTTTATTTTTACCGTCGAGTTTACAGCACGTAGCCCACTGGCTCCCTCTGTGAACGGTATCGCTTCTTGATTTCATATCGACTGGGCCGAATAGGTCGTCTATATATTGTAAAGAAAACAATGGAACGTAACATGTTCTCGTATAATTTTGATGAAGAATAATGCTTTACTATTGGTGATTGAGCCTTTTTGAAAAAACCCCTCTCCACCTATGGGAGTCGTAAGAGCCGACTAAGGGAATACCGCGGGAGTGGACAGCAGCACTCCTTCGAGTATTAACAACATCCACTGCGATCGCCAACCCGCCTGCCAAGCGTGGCGATTACGGCACTATCCCCCATTCTTGGGGAGGCCTATTTCCAGCAGTGGACGTTAAAAGGCTGATGGATGGATGATGGATGAGCCTTTTTGATTGACTGAATTGGGGACGTATCGTCTTGTCACAGAATACGCAGAACGCAAATGTAGTATTTTTACTCATGTATCCTAAGTAAGAACGCCGAAGGCTCAAATTTCCTCTTCATACCCTTTCTTTGAGCATTACTTATAGTGGTAGATGAGTCATGACCTGTCTCATTGTAAGTGGTAATCGTCATCATGGACCCAACAATATTTAGGCCCACCCGATGCTCACTATTTCATTTGTAGATCTGAAATGGATGAACAAACAGCTATCTCCCGCTACAATCAAATCACAACAAATTGCTGAATTGGCAAAGCATCTGGACGGTATCCAGGAGATGCAGGTTCAAATCCTGCTCGTGATTGTTATTCTCGATTTCATATTTTCACACTTTGTGCTAAAAAAGTATAATATATAAAAATATCTACATATTTCTAGGGCTGCGTCATTATTTGGTAAAAATCTTAATTGTAAAATTAAGTTTACCTGGTCGGTATAATGTATGAAAATACTTCCGACAGATGGCGCAGGCGTCGCCCAAAGACGTTAAGAATGAATGTGTGTGTGTTATCGAAATTAGCAGTCGGGAGCAATTGTCTCGATTGCTGAATTGGCAAAGCATCTGGACGGTATCCAGGAGATGCAGGTTCAAATCCTGCTCGTGACTGTTATTTTCAATTTCACATTTTCACACTTTGTGTTTATTTATATGGCTAAAGCTTGTCAAATGCTAAAAAAGTATATAAAAATATCAAAAAAAATGCTTCACTATCGGTCACACAGTGAATGAGTACCTACTCCCACTTGGTACTGAACCCTACCACTAGTATATTTACTAACATTCTTACTTTCCACCTCCTATTACCTTCCCTGAGATTGATAACGCACCGATGCCACAAGTATTATCATCACCAAGGCTGGCGTAGCTTCTCTAATATTGCGCCGTAGCATAAAAAAAACCATAGCATCACGCCTGTATTCCCCGAAGGGGTAGGCAGAGGTGTATTACACACCCACGATTCGCCAGCTATGTTTAAGTCCCACATAATAGGGGACGAGCCTATTGACGTCTACCGGGCACATTTCCATATTCTAATTTTTTCCTTTTTTTTTTACGAAAAAACTCAATAATGCTGCCCAACCTGGGGATCGAACCCGAGACCTCAAGATCAGCAGTCGCTTACACTACCGTTGCACCACAGAGGCAGTCAAATCAATATCGCGCCGTGGCAAAAGGTTATTAAGTTGAAAAATTTCTTCTTTGTTACTTTTTTTAACAATTTTTATAAACGAGTAGCTTTTAGCTTTATTAAATTTATTCGAGCACGGGCATTACACATGAGGCGTCATCTAAGCAAGGGTGCTGGTGGCTATAACTTAGTATATTTTAATAGGAATTGTTTCTGAAATACATTAATATTTGTGTCATATTTTGTTGTTAGGTATGTTTTAATGCTAGGGAACGATCGTTTTATGGGTAGCGTTATAGGCAAATTATAATAATAATAATCTAAAAACCCATTTATGTTACGAAGACCAATGTTAACGGATACTAGCATACTACGCAGGAGATATTATAATGTACGAGTGTATGCGTAAGTAGAGAATGAGAAGACACAAGTGCACAAGTGTACTCTGTCATCTCACTCTCTTAGTTCGAAAGGACGCTATTGCGGCATTCATCCATCCATCAGCCTTTTAACGTCCACTGCTGGACATAGGCCTCCCCAAGAATGGGGGATAGTGCCGTAATCGTCACGCTTGGCAGGCGGGTTGGCGATCGCAGTGGATGTTGTTAATACTCGAAGGAGTGCTGCTACTCACTCCCCCGGTATTCCCTCAGTCGGCTCTTACGACTCCCATGGCTGGAGATGGGTGGGACAATTCTAAAGCCGGCCCCACACGGCATATTCGGCATGACCGGAGAGAAATAAAGCATAATTCTGCAAACTTGGAGTATACCCAATAATAAAAAGTCAGGCACGACCCGAAAATCGAACCCGAAACTTCATTATGCATACACTAGCGCTAGACCACTGAGGCAGTATAGGTGAGTACATAGATTACAAGTCATTCTCAGTGTGCAACCCAAACAACCACTGAAGAAATGTAATATAGTTCCGGTGGCCCGCCTTAACAAAAAAAAGGGTGCTACCCAAACATTTAAAATGACGTATGTAAATGATACATAAATCAGCCCAAACTCGCGCAGTGTACCATCAAGAAGGCTTTCTTCTAGATCTTTTTACGTAAAAAAAAATCTTGGTACTTACGAAAATCCGCAGTAGAACAGGAATGACATTGCCTTATTTTTTCTTTTCTTTTGTCCTGTCTAAGCAGGAAAAAATGTACAGCGCATCCCGTCGTTTGGGACAACGAATAGGTTAGTGTAGTCTCACCTACTAAATAAACCCGCCGTGTGCCGTCTCTCCGCCTGTATTGGCAGCCCACTGGAACAATGTTACATTGTTTCAGTGGTCAGCAATGACTGAACTTGGCAATGAGTAAAGGTTCTCGAGTAGCGATATTATTGGAGGGTGCAGCGTAAGATGACCTCCCGCCACGTGGAACGACCGTAACCGTTGACCAGCTCTCAGTGAGCTGGATGTGGTATATTACTTTCATTTGTGGTTGTTTCTTAGAGAGTTTTATGAAAAAATATCATTCTCCCGTGCTTATTTTTTTTTGTTTTTATTGCATGTAGTGGCAGACGAGCCACGGCCCATCTGATGGTAAATGATAACCGTCGCTCATTGACGGGAAAGAATAAACGGCTCTCTGCTACAGACATGCAACGATATGCTTCATGGCCGGTCACACGGAAGAGGGTGGTACCAACCCGCTCGGGCCCGATACCAAGTGAGTACTCCCACTTGGTACCCAGCCCTACCACCAGTCATGCAATGAATGATAATTGCTTACTTCCCTTAGTCGCCTCATACGACACCCGTGGGAAAGAATGGGGTGGTGACACTTGTATTCTTAGTCCGTCACCACACGGAGAGCTTTCAAAAGTATATCCGACAAATCTCTCTAAACGAGTTATTGGCGGATTTAATGGAATCGCCAGAAAAAGAAGAAGAAATGTTTATTCAATATTGTCCGCACTTCTAAATAACCATGACGGGAGTTTTGGCGGGAACATGAAGAAGATGTCGTCGCTCTGAATTATTTTGTTAAACTTATGTTATTTTTAAGTATTAATGTGTAAAAGTGTGGCCTTTTGCTTATTAACTATTTGTGTATGTGCATAAGTGTTGGCAAGTGATACAATGAGTCAACTTGTTTTTTCGTGTTGCCTCCAAAACTCCATAGAAGCTTCAGTTAAGTCGCCACCGCTTTGCTGCACCGTGACTTTGACTTGATTATGACTAATTTTATTGCACGCCTCATAAGCGAAGCGTTGAGGTGGTATAAAGAACAAACACTATTTTTAACTCTGATGATATTTTTGATGCCATTTTTGTTATATAAACTAGTTAAAAAACTGTTTGAAAAAATCTGGCTTGGACGTCCGTGAGTTGTAGGTAATGTATGTTAACACGATAACGACCAAAATACTTTACTAATAGAGTTTTTCGTTTACGAATTATTATGATTAGGAATAGAGCCCTATTACTTTTCACGGTCTGACTCGATGTGGTTTAATTGTTATTAAATAAATTAAAAAATACTGAATATTTACGCTCGACGCGACACTAAAACCAGCGATTTTCATGAGAACTAACTTTTTATGTAGGTACATGCGTACCACCACATGCAGCCACCGGTGGTTTTACTATCGTCAACAGAACGCCGATCGCCCGGCCGGTACATTGTTTTTTGTTAAAAGAAAGTTCTTACCTTTGCTTGACGAACTGACGATATTTGTCAAGTATAATAACTATTTTATCCATAACAATAATTAAAAACACTAAACACACGTAAATAATAACACATCAACGATTTAAAACACGAAAAAAACATATTTTACATTCCACAAATTTTACGACTCTGAAATGTCAACCTTGACGTATTGACGTTTCGGTTCATTTGACGGCCGGGCGCAAGCTATTTAACAACTTGTTTTTACAAAAATACAGTTTATATTGACTTGAGTATCAATATAGAAGTACGTCTTAAAATTAGCCCTAGATGGCGTATAAGACATAAAATCCACATTAGTACTGATTGAAATTAGCGCTATCTATGTGATTTATTGAAAACTTCTTAGTAAGACCAATAAATTATTAGTTACTTATCAAATAATCAATTTGATTGTGAAAAATGAAGATTATGAGGCGTGCAGTTTTGGATTTTCCAAAGTATTATAAAGTCTTTGACTAATGAATTAAACTTAGCTGTGAAGAAGAAATATACCCTAAATAAATAATTTGCAAATACTCAAACCGAGTAGCTTTTATTTAAGGAGAGGATAGGAAGAACACTAAGAGAGGATAGGGAGGGGTTTAGGCCTCTATCTCCTCTCTGTAATCGTTCCTCTTCAGCTCCTATACCTTTTCAATATTGTCAACCATGCTGGCGTGAATCCTCTGGTATTGCTAGCGTCTATAGGCTGCAATCACTACTTATCAGGCTGGGCATACCTATTATTATGTCAGACCACTGAAGTAATGTAACATAGTTCCAGTGGCTCGCCAATAAAGGCGGAGAGACGGCACACATCGGGTTTATTTAGTGGGTGAGGAGCCCACACTACCCTGTTCGTTGCCTGGAACGACGGGGTATACGGTTAAGTACATATTATACCGCCTAAACAAAAAAAAATAACCTGGCCATATATGTTGGTTTGCCATTTTCATATAATAGAAAAAACAACGCCCTCAATCAAATTTGTATAACCATGATTGTAAAGGTTTTTCGCAAACATGAGTAACGGAATAAAAGCAAACAATATGATATTCGAGTTCCATATTCCGACGATATGTCCCGTGGTGTTTGCATAAAACATTTCTATGGGGATCCGTAAGATGGTAAAAATAACAAACATGACTGAATAAAAGAAAACTGTTGATTTTTGCAAGTTTACCCCAACACGAGGACTTCTACAAAGGTGATGTTGTGGCCTCATTTTATTGGACCCACCTTTATAATGCAATAAAACAAGTTCCATGTAATTTATTGGACTTTTAGCAAAAATATACAAGGAGTTTCCCGCGCAAATATTTTTTAACAATTATTTTTGTTGTTACGACTTAATGTGGTATCGGAATGTATTATTTTGGTGGCACGAGGTCGCTTTTCATTTATGAAAAGCCCCTTATAAAATTATACATTGTTGATATTATTTTTTAGAAGTAAAACCTCTATGGCACCAATTTGAAGAGCAAGTATAATGACTATTAGACTTTGTTTTTTTAAAGGCCACACCCTGCACTAAGGAATGATCCTTGTAACTCAAGGGACTTTACAGATATTCAATTTACAATTTAACGAACATAAAGTACAACCAGACTTAGAACTAACAGTTTTGGATCTCACAAAGAATTGTCCTGTGTGAGAATCGACTTACAACACTCGGCACGGAAGTCGGTATTTAATACTCTGCGCTATCAGCCAGTGCTGATCAAAAGATAAAAAGATTCTTACTAATATTATATATGCTAAAGTGCATTTGTTTGTTTGTTACGCTTGCACGCTATAACTACTTAAATCAAAAAATTTTGCATACATATAGATAAGAATAGAGAAAAGGACATAGGTTACTTTCTATCACGGAAAAAATTATAGTTCTTCTTGGGTAGAAATGTTTACATATAAATCTGTGTGCCGTATAGTGACTTATATATTCTGAAGTTCCCAAGTACAAAGTTGCACGTTGAATCTAAGACATTATAATTATAAAAAATTAATGGTTAATTTTTTGTAATTATATACTGGGAGACTGGTCTATTAATATAATAAAAGAAGAATAAGTTGTATAAAAATAGTTAATAGTATAGTAGTCACAACGAATCTTTCTGTCTCTGAAGTTAGGCACAGGGTGCGCAGTGGGGATTTTGTCAGAATCATACGATAAGTTCTGACCAATTCAAATGTAAACTCGATTAACAAAACAATCGAATGAGATCATAATGTGTTTATATCTGAGTATTTAGGTTCTATTATGTTTTTTTATGTTCAATAAAAAGTATACGAGCGATTTGAGTGAATAAGTTTTAATCTAGATTTAGAAGAGTCCACATCTTTTAGCACGATCGATAAATTATATAATTATTGATTCATCCATCCATCAGCCTTTCAACGTCCACTGCTGGACATAGGCCTCCCCAAGAGAACGTCACAACGAGCGGTCCCGTCATGGGGGATAATGCCGTAATCGCCACGCTTGGCAGGCGGGTTGGCGATCGCAGTGGATGTTGTTAATATTCGAGGGAGTGCTGCTGCCCACTCACCCGGTACCCTCAGCCGGCTCTTACGACTCCCGTGGGTAGAGAGGGGTGGGACAATTACAATTGTTAAATTATAATCAAACATTTTGTAAACTGTAGAAGACGCACATGCCTTGCGTCACAAAAAGGGCTAATGCGCAGCGTCTTGCAGCCAACTTCGGAGAGACAAAGATCCGTTGTGACTACTGTAAGTGAGCAGTAATTGACTATTGGCAGGAACTCATACGGTAGCTCAATAATAACTACATACTACGTGAGCTACGCAAAAATAATCAACTATTTCACCATTAACCCGTGTGCTACGTCCAACAGCAGCGGTGACCATTTATTAGCCACAAAGCTGGAAATCAAAGCACCTTTTCATCCCTTTTATTTCATAGTTACCTTTTATCCTTTTCCCTTAGCAACGCACGATTATTGTCTCTGTTATTGATAGCTTCTATCGGCTATGTCAGCTTACCATACGACTGGCAATGTAGGTCTGTATTTTTGGCATACTTGTAGTATAAAAATTAACTAGCATATTTATATAAAAGCCTGGTTAGAAGCTGAAATTTACTACTGAAGATCAGATTACCACTAACCATCAGACAGAGTAATTGCCACATATTTGTTTACAAAATAAATTATGAAATAAAAGAAATTTCATTTTTCAAATGCTTTTTATGTGATAATTTCATTCTTAGAAAATAAACCATTCCGACAAGAAAATTCACCAGAGTATTATCAAAAATTGTTTGAAATATACCTTCGCTTTCTTCCTCAGTTACCTCGAAAATGTCCAATAAATGAAACATTTTCTCAAAGAATTAAGGGAAGATTCGGCACAGTTATCAGTACCATCGGTTAGGGTTGACCCTAATATCCGAATAAGCGGATTAAATAGTAGGATTATTTTAGATAGATATTCATTTTTATTTAAGCATTGTACTGCTTATAACAATCAATATATTATAATACGCAGTTACGTTTGAGTGGTGTTTTTTAAAGAAAGAAAATGCTGTTATCACGCAGTAAACCACAAATTCTTACTACCATATTATAAAAGCATGCTAAAGTAGCAATAGGCAGGCCACAGCGCTCGACGAACCGACAACCGTTGGGGAAGAAAGGTTCTCAAGTGGCACTCGCGTATCGGACGGCGCAGCGTAGGCCCTTACCAGTTGGACCGATGACCTGATCAAAGTCGCAGGCAGTCGTTGGATGCAGGCGGCACAGGACCGTTCACAGTAGCGTTCTCTTAGGGTGGCCTATGTCCAGCAGTGAACGATGAAAGGCTGATGGATGGATGGAAAGTGCGCTTGCTTGTTTGTTTGTTGCAGTTTCGCGTATGCGCTACTTCACTGATCATCTTAAAATTTAGCATTCATATAATTCAAAACCTTAAATGGTTATAGGGTATTTGTTATCCCGGAAAATTTGAAAGTTTCTGGGTTTATTATTTTTTGCATAGAAATCATTAGTGTGCTAATGAATATCATATAAATTATATTCTGAAATACGCGTGTATAATGTCACACAGAATCTAGTATTATTTAATTCTAAGTACACTGTATTGTGCGTTTCACGACCTTGTCATTGATGTCGCCACTTAACTTAATGCCGTTTTGTAATGGTATACAAAGATGATTTTAGTGAAAACTTGCTTATTTTAGCATTGATGTTCCAACCGATGAATACTCTCTTATAGGATCATTATGAAGGAATAGTAGCTATTCCTACTGCTGTGTAATTTTCAGTACGTGAAAAAGCTGGAGCAAGAAAAGCTCAATTTGTGTAACGTCCTTATCAATTTCTACTCGCAACAATAAAAAATAGTTTTCTCTTTTATTTGTCTTTTTTTTTAAAAATAAGGAGTAAAAAATAATGGCTTCACTGAAACAATGCAGTTCTTAAACGGTGCTTTGGTCAAGAATATTTATATTAACGCAGTCACGTGACACCAGATACTATTAAGAGGAAGTTTTTAGTAGAACAAACTATTTATTCTTTAAAGTAGATGAGCATGTCACGTTTTAAATTACAGATCAAAAAAGTTTTAGTAGGAAAAAAATCCACAGTGCCAACACATTCCTTCTGTGTGTTCTGTATATTTTTGAACATTTTTCTCTTCTCATATAAAAAATAAATGTTTAAATTCTGACTGTAATCTTCCCATTCTCAGGTACAGAGTATTACATAAGAAAGATGATAATAATTTATTTGCACATAGTCAATGACTCCAGTAATTAGATATATTGTATGACACTTACGATTGCAAATAGAATATCAACATGTTGTACTTTTAGTCCATGGATTACAACGACCAGTTACAACAAAATAGTACTTTTTAATCTTTCGTGTTTTATATTCATTATAACACATTTAACGTACCTATCTACACGCGCATTAAACTTCTCAAAACAATTTATTTTGACTAACCTCGACGTTTCGACTACGAGTACCTACTACTTGTGACCACGGCCAAAAGTAATAGTATTTTGAGAAGTTTAATACGCATATAGACACGTTAAATGTGTTACAACAAAATATTTAACATCATAACATAGCATCACGCTTATATTCCACACAGGCACATTTCTGAACTCTGGGCTGCCACTGATAATTTTTCTTTTTACAAAACAGCTTAAGCTCATGATCAGCAGTCGCTCACACTATCGCTGCACCACAGAGGCAGTTATGCAATGCACAAATATTTGAATAATAACACTCTCACATAACCACAAACAAACATTAAATACAGAGCATAAATTATATCAATATCCGTTTTCGGATATATCCGCATATACACAACCCTAGTATCGACGTAAGACCGTATTTTATTTTTATTTATGGGCCGCCCCTTCGGCCTCTGGCCTTCGACAATTAATCAATTCTGTGCCAACCGCCTAATGGCTGTTTTCCTTTGCCTAATGACCTAGGCCCAGATTCATGAATGATGCGGTATCAGTATCTACTTAATTGCGCTTCGATAATTACGACGAAAACAAATGTACATAATACTTGCCTATTCAGAAAATATATTGCATTATCTGTATACTAATAGGTATAATGAAGCAGAAAGACTTGGTTTATTTAATTGCACTAAAGTCGGATTTTATAAAAACATTTAGCAAATGAAATCAATTTTATTTTAAATTAAAAGAACGATGCGGTGTTTGGTTAGATAAATTTTTTCCCGCCTTAATAAAAATAAAGGGGACTAATGAAGCCTGGCGTCACACAGGGCTTGCGTTGCCTAATTCCATTTTACTTTGAGAGGAGAACCTGCCCAATAGTGGGACAATATTGGGTCGTAAAAAAGGTAGGTGTTGCACGAGGCTACAGAGATAAATAAGTTCATAATAAACGGATACAATGGACACGTTATACAGGAGGATCGAATTTCAAATCAAATTCAAATCAAATTATTTTATTTGGAAATCAATAACCCACAATAAATTAAAAAGAGGAAACGGTAGTATCTGCAAAAGTTTATAACTGTGTCGTAAACACCAACGTCCTCCTCCGAATCAATCAATCAATTTCAAAACTTTTTCAAACTTTTTTCAAAAAATTAATAAATAATTAAGTGAATTTTAAGAAAATACAACTAAATATCATCTTGTTTGTTTAAAATATAAAGCCACGTGCGCGTGTGTGTGTGTGTGTGTTGTGTGTGTGTGTGTGTGTGTGTGTGTGTGTGTGTATGTATGTGTGTTTTGTGTGTGTGTTTATGTAATATGTTAATTTTTTATTGCGTTTAGTGGCAGACGAGCCACGGCCCATCTGATGGTAAATGGTCGCTCGTCCATGAGCGACGGTTACCATTATTAACATATTATTAACTATACTGAGAGCATTGTCAAGCCGCTGCTTACCATTTCATTTCACAGATATGAAATGAAAGCATAAACGGCTATCTCCTGCTACTGCCAACACGCAACGATGTGCTTCATGGCCGGTCACACGGGAGATGGTGGTACCAACCCGCTCGGGCCCGTTACAAGTCAATACTTCCACTTAGTACCCAGCCCTACCACCAGTCATGCAATGGATGATAAATAATTGCTTACTTCCCTTAGTCGCCTCATATGACACCCGTGGGAAAGAATGGGATCGTGACACTTGTATTCTAAGTCCGTCACCACACGGACAGATAGTATTTTAAACTATTTAAGGAGGTCTTCAGTGGAATCATATATGATAGTGACATAGTTTAATTCCTGGTACGTGAAAACTTTTTCCAGAAGGGTTTGTACTAAGTGAAAATCTTTTTATTATTAGATCCAAATAGGTAGGGCCACCGTCTGCTTAAGCCGCTGTGAAGCATCGATGTGGTTTCGGTAGCAGAAAAGAGTAGCCGATCCGTTCCCACATAAAACGAGCGTAGTGTTACCACTTTGGCAGTCTTCCAGGTTACAGAGTCCATAAACAGAAGTTACTACCTATATCTCGATTGTAGAATTTTATTAATCAACAGTAGTGAGTTGATAAATTCAGTAATTTATCATCTTGTTATCACATAATTATCATCTTTCATCCATGAGTTGGCTAAGTGCTCCATTTTGATGATTTATAGAGAATTTTGTGTAGCTTCCATTGGATATTTTGATATAATTTATTTGCATTCTACTCGTTAAGCGTGACTAGGCTAAATTATTTACCTCATTGTTTTATTTTGAAATAAAACTTAGACGGTAGATGGCTCCGTCTTCTACCATCTAAGTCCACCCGTGGTCATGAATGCTGTAAAGTATTCGAAACATACACAATACGTCTGTGTGGGCTTCAGACTTGGGCCAATCCTTTATGCTCGTACTATACGGGTGGTAAACAAACACCTGATGGTAGGTGGTTACCGTAGCCTTTAGTTGCTAGCGAAATCAGCAGTATCGCCAGTTCGAAAGAAAGGCATAGGAGGAGCAGAGGAAGGACAATAAGGAGAGAGTGGTGCTTCCCCGCCTGAGCCGGTCCCATTCATGCTGGGAAAAGCAAGGTTTTTTAACATTTTACTGTATAATTATGTAGTAATATAATAAATATGAAATTGCGTTGATACATAAATCAATAAATTATTTAATACGGTTTCATGTGATAACTACTTAACCGATGGTCGTGAAATATAGCACAGAAAAGGGTAGGTATAGGCTCTTTGTATCACAAAATAAAGTTGGACAGTTCATAATAATGAGATAGCTATTTTTGTGAATAACAGCATATATAATGTGCAATATAATAACGTATTGTTATATTAGATTCTGCCCGCTAGTTGTACCGCGTAGATTTTCAGAATATAAATACGTCACTGCAGAAATTGCTATCTTACAGGAACTACACATTTTCCAGTATAATCGATTACATTTGTCCGTGTGGTGACGGACTAAGAATACAAGTGTCACCACCCCATTCTTTCCCGCGGGTGTCGTACGAGGCGACTAAGGGATGTGGGCAATTATCATCCATTGCATGACTGGTGGTAGGGCTGGGTACCAAGTGGGAGTACTCACTTGGTATCAGGCCCGAGCGGGTTGGTACCACCACCTCCCGTGTGTGACCGCCCATGAAGCACACCGTTGCGTTTTGGCTGTAGCAGGAGATAGCCGTTTATATTTCATTTCATATCTGTGAAATGAATTGGTGAGCAGCGGCTTGACAATACTCACGGTATAGTCGAGTCCATGGGCGACGGTTACCATTTACCATCAGATGGACCGTGGCTCGTCTGCCACTACATGCAATAAAAAAAAATATATATTAACTAGAAATTTCAATGAACAACCAACATCATGGTTTGATTTCGCAAAATAGATATATTAGTATGCAGTATCGATAATTGGATGCTGCTGGTCTAGCTGGATTGCGAAATCCTGGGCGCGTGACCAGAGTGCGCAAAGGAAAAGAAGGACCTTCGCACTAAATGGCAACATCTGGCGTCTTCCAATAGTACAATAAAATTAGTTCTACCTCGGTGGTCTAGCGGTAATGTATGCGATTGCGGATCATGATGTCTCGGGATTGAATACCCGGTCGCGCTGACAAAATCGGTTGGACGTTTCCATCAAGAAATTTTCAACTGCAGCTCGGAGTTAGGAAGGAGACGGTTTCTCATCCACGTGCCTGGAAAACCATGTAAAGCTATAGATTCTGCGCCTGACGTGACGGTATGCCGTCCCATCGAACTATGAGAGTGAAGGAAGTGCACTTTTGTATGCGCATACACTAGTGCACTATAATTACCTCCTGCGTACCTACCTACGTGGTCATGGGTGGGTATAACGATATATTTACTGTCTGACAGAAATTACAGTCTGGGGATCATATATGTCATTATTAAAAGTAGCTCTTATATATTTAGATATTTTAAATATATTTTTAGCATTTGACATGCTTAGCACTATGCATTAAACACAAAGTGAAAAATGTGAAATCGAAAATAACAGGCTGCTCGTGACTGTTATTTTCGATTTCACATTTTTCACTTTGTGTTTAATGCATAACTCTTATATTAGCCCTCTTACACGCCTCATAATCTTCATTTTTCACAATAAAATTGATTATTTGATAAGTAACTAATAATGTATTGACCTTACTAAGTAGTTTTCAATAAATCACATAGATAGCGCTAATTTCAAAAAGTACTAATGTTGGTTTCATGTCTTATACGCCATATAGCGCTAATTTTAAGAAGTACTTCTATATTGGTCTATAGAAATAGTTCTCATGAAATGTATAGCGCTAGTGTCGAGTCGAGCGTAAATATTCAGTATCTTTTTGTTTATTTAATAACAATTAAACCACATCGAATCAGACCGTGAAAAGTGATAGGGCTCTATTCTTTCATACTGTATCATAAAAGAAAAAAAAAACTCGATTAGTAAAGTATTTCGGTCGTTATCGTGTTAACATACATTACCTACAACAAACGGACGTCCAAGACAGAACTTTTTTAAAAAGTTTTTTAACTAGTTTTAATAACAAAAATGGCATAAAATAGGTATACGAGTATTACGAGTGTCAAAAATAGTGTTTTTTCTTGATATGCGTGTATATATATTGTTTAATAAGTGTAATATATGATAAATAGAGACATTTTAAGTTTGAAAAAACAGATGTTCTGTGTAAAACGAGAATAGTAGCCACCTCAACGCTTCGCTTATGAGTCGTGCAATACAGTTGATCAAAGCAGATAGATGGCCGATTCATAATGAAATCACAATAATGGTTGTAAAAGTGATAGCACAAATATATGACATGGAAGGCCTGCGAGATAAATCGGCAGTATTTATCATACGGATAGTCAAGGTCGTAGGTATTCATGTATTACTATGGTTAGCTAGTAGCTTTTTTGATAGAACTACATCTCAGGAATATCAATAGAATTGCGTTTACTGATAGTGAGATTTTGACCAATTTAAATCTCACTAGTTGCTGGACCGTGTGGAGACGGCTTTAGAATTATCCCACCCCTCTCTACCCACGGGAGTCGTAAGAGTCAACTAAGGGAATACCGGAGGAGTGGGCAGCAGCACTCCCTCGAGTATTAACAACATCCACTGCGATCGCCAAGCGTGGCGATTACGGCACTATCCCCCATTGGGGAGGTCTATATCCAGCAGTGGACGATGAAAGGCTGATGGATGGATGTAGTTGCTGGATCCAAGAGGGTAAGTACCACCGCTTTTGCTTGCAAGCCCAACAGTGGAACACTAATGGGTTGAGAGAAAGTATAAAAAAAGCATGTTGTTTTTTGGACTACTAGTGAAAGCAGATCCATATGGTGACGGACTAAGAATACAATTATTACCACGGGTGTCGTACGAGGCGACTAAGGGAAGTAAGCAATTATCAGGTATTGCATTACTGGTGGTAGGGCCGGGTAGCAAGTGGGAGTAGTACTTACTTGCTATCCGGCCCGAGTGGGTTGGTACCACCATCTACTGTGTGCCCGGTCATGAAGCACATCATTGTGTTTTACTTGTAGCAGGAGATAGCCGTTAATTCTTTCATTTCATATCTGTGAAATTAAATTTTGAGCTGCGGCTTGACAATACTCTCGACATAGTTAAGTCTATGAGCGACGTTTGTCATTTACCATCAGGTCGGCCGTGGCTAGTCTGCCGACATAAGCAATAAAAATAACATATGGCTCACCTGATAGAAAACAGTTACCGTAGCCTATAGACGCTAGCAACATCTGGAGTTATCTCTCGCGTGGAAAGGGATAAGAGGTGGCCAGGAAGGATAATAAGAAGGAGATGAAGAGGGGTGTTTGTAATGTCAATATCATGGAATAATTTTGTGTTTTAAATCTGTACTGATTGAAAGTTAAAACTGTGCAAAAGTATAATGAGGTATCTTTGACAATATTCTAAATATCTCTCCAGTTCGCTACACTTTAACGCGCACCCCTGAAGCCATCAATAATTGATTACACTTTAAACCTAACTTTGACAATTAAAATGTAGGACAAAGACTTAAAAAAGGAAAATAATTACTTTGTTAACGACTGACCGGTCTCAAAGCAACACGTTTATAAAGAAGTAACGAACTTCGCAATGTACTTCGTGAATTGTCCGACGCTTGGATGTATTCAAATTCGTTAACTTCAGTAATTTTGTGTAAAAGATATTGTAGGCGCCGTTAGGAGACTTTTAGAATGATTTACTTTGAAACTGAGTTGGGAATAATTGCTTATAAAGTAAAAATTGTATCGTATGGCTAGGCTATATGAAGGTAAAAAGTAAGGTACCGTAATAGTCAGAGCCTATGATCATATTTGGTGTCACTCTCAGACTAAGAACTAGACCACAGCGTGGCCGCACTTGGAACAGCAATATTTTTTTTAAATGTTGCCAGGTTGACAAATATTTAACCATATTTGGGCAAAATAAACGATACTTAGAATGAGGTCTGTAACTTGATCCTAAATAAGAAACTCTTCGTAACAAATATTTAATTGAAAATCAAAACGTTTATCAAAATAATTATTTAAAAGTAAATCTACCACCCCTTCTATTCATCCAATCATCAGTCTTTAAACGTACACTGCTGGACATTGGCCTCCCCAAGAGAGCACCAGAACTAGTGGGCTTGTGCTGACTGCATCCAACGGCTCCCTGCAGCTTTGACCATATATTTGGTCCATCTGGTGGGAGACCATACTACGCTTCGTGGTCCGATACATGGTCGCCACTCGAAAACCTTTTTCCCCAACGGTTGTTAGTTCGTCGAGCGATATGGCCTGCCCATTGCCACTTCAGCATGCAAACCTGGCAGGCTATGTCGGATATACACGTTATCCGTATAACTCCGTAAAAGAATTCGATCACGTAGGGAAATACCAAGACTTTGAGCCTTGATGCAAGGTAAGTATTGCTGCTTTATAAATTGCCATTCTGTTCGATATCTCATCTGGTAAATAATAATAAGTTATATTTAATAAAATAATAGTACACAAGAATATAATTAAATGATCTTTTCTTTCTTTTCTGGGTCAAATAAGAAAAGAATTATTTTCCTTCCAGCACTGATTTAATTAATTGAATAAGAACTTTTTTTATTGCATTTAGTGGCAGACGAGCCACGGCCCATCTGATGGTAAATGTCAACCGTTGCTCATGGACTCAACTATACTGACAGTATTGACAAGCCGCTGCTCACCATTTCATTTCACAGATATGAAATGAAAGAATAAACGACTATCTCCTGCTACGACCAAAAGGCAACGATGTGCTTCATGGCCAGTCCCACGGGAGAGAGAGTACTACAAGTGGTGAAGATAGCTATAGGACGAATACGCGACCTTATAAATTTGTATTGCCACCTACCATTTGGGGTGTGAAAATATCTTATTTAATTTTGTTTTACTCTTGGAATTTATTTTGAAACCCTTAAACCCCAGGCAGGTCTCACAAGAGAGAGAGAGAAAATCAGTTTCTCTGACTACCGCTGTAGTGATAATCTAGAATTGAGATTTACTTACAAAGATGAAGTAAGTAAAGACTTTAAAAGCTATCCTTACATGAACATATTCACTGGCAATGATTTTACTCCCAACGTTACTATTATCTTATTATGTATAATGAAACATCAACAAAATATCGTGAAACATATTTTGGGTATTTCGTGGGTTGCCTCGTTTTCCCGTAGCATCCACCCATTTCGATCTCGCATCTGGATTAGAGGAAAACCTAAAATGGTAATTTTTTATCATCATCTCATTAAATTACATATAAATTTATTAGTAAAGTGAAAACTAGCCAAATTAAATTCGCAATAAGGCAACACCGAAACAATTCTCAGTAATAGAAATTTAGCTAGAAAACGTGTTTTGCGAGTGTATTTTAGTAGCAATTATTAATTACGAGTAAAAAAAGTCCATTTTATATCACTTTATAGCATTCAATCATTAAATTAGTTCATTTTTGACTACGTATGAATGTAATGTTATACCTGTATTTTTACGCTCGCTGTAGCTTTTGTAGCATAGTAAACAATTTTACAAGCATTATTATCACGTAGTTTTTTTCTCAAAACACTGATTTAACACGTAAATATAATGTAAAACCCGAATTTTTATACAAATGTTCGATGATGTCAGTTGAATCGTGACAGACAAAGCATTTTGACATCGTGACAATACCAAAAACTGGCCACGGCGACAAAGACAAAAATCTATGACTTTGTCTGTTTTTTGCACCAGTAAATTGTATCTTGTGTTCTCGCTCATACATGTCAAAGAATTTTCTTCGCTCTGTCTAGTTCTTAGTCTGAGGTGTCACTAATAATTAAATACTTTGGAAAATCCAAAAGTGCACGCCTCATAATCTTCATTTTTCACAATAAAATTGATTATTTGATAAGTAACTAATAATGTATTGGTCTTACTAAGTAGTTTTCAATCAATCACATAGATAGCGCTAATTTCATGGTTTTCATGTCTTTTACGCCATCTAGCGCTAATTTTAAGAAGTACTTCTATATTGGTCTATAGAAATAGTTCTCACACTTCTCACGAATTAAGGATAGCGCTGGTTTTAGTGTCGAATCTAGCGTAAATATTTTCAATTTTTTTTTTTATTTAATAAAAATTAAACAACATCGAATCAGACCGTGAAAAGTGATAAGGCTCTATTCGTAGTTGTACTGTATTGTATAAGAAAAAAGAATACTCGATTAGTAAAGTATTTTTGTCGTTATCGTGTTAACATACATTATCTACAACTCACGGACGTCCAAGCCAGGTATTTTTCAAACAGTTTTTTAACTAGTTTAAATAACAAAAATGGCATCAAAACTATCATGAGTATCATGAGTGTTAAAAATAGTGTTTTTTCTTGATATATGTGTGTATATATTATTTTACAAGTGCAATATTTGATAAATAGAGACATTTTAAGTTTGAAAAATCAGCTGTTCCGTGCAAAACGGGAGTAGAACCCACCTCAACGCTTCGCTTATGAGGCGTGCAATAAATATATATTAAAAATGGCCTTTGATAGCGTTTTAACACAATATCAAATAATAGGTGCAGAAGATTCTATGTTTTTATACTACGTGGGTGGCACACAAGCTTACGGTCCACCTGATGGTAAGCCTATAGATGGTAATAACACCAGAGGCATCACTCGCGCTTCAAAATCTCCAAGGAAAGGCATAGGAAGAGGAGATTAATAAGGAGAAGATAAGAAAGGCTTCTAGGCGTTCCCATCTCTTCCTATGGGAGTCGTATAAGCCGGCTAAGGGATTACTAGGGGACCGGGCAGCAGCGTTCCCCTGTGTACTAAAAACGTCCACTACGATCGCCAATCCGCCTGCCAAGCGTGGCGATTATGGTAAAACCCCCATTTTGGGGAGGCCTATGTCCAGCAGTGGACGCTGAAAGGCTGATGGAAGAAAGGCGTTCGGATCTCCAGCGCTCTCGCAGTCCATACGAAACACAGCAGGAGAAGCTACCGTTGTTTCATGCCAATATTCTGTGAGAGGTGCTTCCCCGATCGAGCCGGCCCATTCATATTCTCTCATAAGCAATTCTCTACTACTAAAATTCTAAGTAAATGTCAGGTAAATATTGATGCCCTACGATAGCTCAATTTTCTATCTATTATATGTGTGTATATTTTATGTATCTATGTATGTATGAAAAGTTTGTATTGATTTCTAAAAGGTCCTGGCTTTGAGACGTACTTTTATTTTATGGACTTAAGTACGCCTTTGTCCCCGATAGAGTGTGGAGAGGTCATTGATAAATATATAAAAAAGAGAAGATCCACAATTAGGCACTAAAAGTGTCCACTATAAATGAGTGCAAATTACGCTTTCCTGCACTCATTTCATTTAGTATTGTTTCGACGCGCGAGCAGCCGCAACGCCCGCTACGTATCATATCAACATGCCTAATATAACTAAAATCGCTTTTGAAAAACTAATTGACTGTCTCTTTTTCTCTTATTCATTCTGAATAGTTTTATTACACTCACGCACTGAGTTAAAAGTTGTTACTATTTTATAAAATTAATGGATTATATATACAACTTGCCGTTTGAGGCCGGCTTTAGAATTGTCCCAACCCTCTCCACCCATGGGAGTCGTAAGAGCTGACTGAGGGAATACCGGGAGAGTGGGCAGCAGCATTCCCTCGAGTATTAACAACATCCACTGCGATCGCCAACCCGCCTGCCAAGCGTGGCGATTACGGCACTATCCCCCATATGAGCGAAACACATATTGTGGCGTTCTCTTGGGGAGGCCTATGTCCAGCAGTTGGACTTCGAAAGGCTGATGGATGGATGGATGAATATAAAACTTTTGCCACGATTTCTAAACAAGATTGTGTATCCTTATAGATCAATGGGAGAGGTCTGATAATAGTAACGTTTCAACTGCCTAAATCTGAACTCAAGACATCACTGTTCTAAATAATAGTTTCCAGATGGATTTTTGATCACGTTGGCCACAGTCAATAGACACTAGTCAACTACGTAGGAGATATCATAGTGCACATGTATGTGCGCAAATACATGTGCACCCTTAGTTCCTGCCCTCACATACACCGATGGGACGGCATTCCAACACGCCCGACGATCAGTTACAGAACCAACGGCTTGACGGAAAAGCTGAATAACTTTTTATTGAATCGACCGGATTCGACCTCGAGATTTCATACTTATTTTGTTTTTTTAATTTCATTTATTTTGGCACAAACACAATCAGTCACAAACCAAGTGGCGAAGTATTTAACAAATTTAAGTTGTGATATTAGACAACCAGTGCCGAGATTCAATTACAAATATATTTTATGTATTGACCTATTGAGGCTGGCTTTAGAATTGTAAATGGGAGTCGTAAGAACCAACTGAGGGAATACCGAGGTAGTGGGCAGCAGCACTCCCTCGAGTATTAACAACATCCAATGCGATCGCCAACCCGCCTGCCAAGCGTGGCGATTACAGCACTAACCCCCATATGAGCGAAACACATGTTGTGGCGTTCTCTTGGGGAGGCCTATGTCCAGCAGTGGACTTCGAAAGGCTGATGGATGGATGATGATTGACCTATTGACTAACAAAGTAAAAAATATCGTGCACATAACAAAGTAGGTATTGACTGGTTACGAGCAAAGATGTTCAAAGGTATTTTTATTAAATGTAAGCAGTGAGTTACAAAATAAATCGAAATCAGAGAAATTTCTATTATAATTGTCAAGGCAACGAGAGAAGAAATTATTAAAATAATATTTATCAATTTAGCACGTTATTATAAATATACTTGCTCCTTTAAACTTTTCACTTGATTAAACAGTTTCGAAACACAGTAGCTATGAATGTATATCAAGATTGCTCAGAATACTGAGATGTAATCTATACTATTATAAAGTTGTAACAGAGCTGTGTCTGTACATTTGAGATATTTAAGGAATAAATACTGTATTAGGCTATTAGGCGTGTCTAAACACAAAACAGATTCAAATGTTTTGTCTTTACTGAACGGATTTTTATGCTTCTTTTTTTATTTTACATAAAAACTGGTATACTTTTTATCCCGCTACTAAATTGGGAAGTGAGATATAACCTAAAAACTAGCTTTTTTGTTGCCGCGGGCAAAGGCTAGGACGTCAATAATTTTTTTTTTCATATTTCAAAGAAAGGCTAAAGACTTTTTTGTAATCCTCTATTGTCCTAGTACGTATATTCACAGATGTCCCTTCAAAATAGAGGGACATTGGACATAGTCAAATGCAATTGGCTCCTTACTCACCCTTCCTTCAATACATGACGCAAGATTGTTATCAATTTATCACTAAGTTTTTCCACTGCTTAATACACACTGCCGATATTTTACTCTAATATTAGCATTATTAAAAATATTTGATATTTTTATCCAATTTATAATATTATTAAGCTTTTACCTACAGAGTTATGTCTACATTTAAGATAACATTTGAGAAAAAAATACTGTATTGATGGGGTCTCTGAGTTCAAAACGTTTTTGTGTGTTCGCTTAGTCACACTTCACGTAAAAATAACTAAATGAATTTTGATAAAACTTGTTGCTCTTGATAGACTTAAACCTGGAATAGGTTTAATCCAGCTATTATATCGGGAACCTGAGATAACATCTATAAACTAAATTTTGTCTGCCGCTGGGCAGCAGGCAATGGCTATTTACTGTAATAAATTCGTAAACTACGTCAAGAGATTTTAATATATTCATTACGGAACATTTTTATAAATTAAACTTCGTCTCAAATATGCTTAACGATGCAATTGTTAATACAGTATATAACACAGCAACTACCTTCGATATTAAGTCGGCTCCGACAATATCTGAATTATTAATTTCAATTTTTCCAAGTCAAGTACTTCGTTCACTTATTACATATAGGTACTATTGCACCCCTCGTTCTTCTTAGGGAGGGGCTAATATTTTCTAACTCGATTATATCATACTAATATCTAACTAATCTATTCGATTTCGATGTAGACATCACTCAAAGTAGAAAATATATGCATCTGTGTGTACATTGAGAAAAATCATCCGATTTTCATTTTATCTGTCTGTTTGTTTTTTAAAACATATCTCTGAAATTACTGCACATTTTATCATGCTGGATTGAATTTCACAAGTATATAGAGCAACTAGAAGCAAAAATATAGTCATTGTTCATAAATTTAATGTAAGGACAAAACAAGCAGCTCCACGCCAAACTAACTTTCACATAGACAAAAGACGTTAGTTCTTACTAATATTATAAATGAGAAAGTGAGTGTGCTTATTTGTTACGCTTTCATACTGTAAATATTGAACCAATCGTCATTAAATTCTACAGACATATAGTGTAGAGCGCAGAAAAGATCTTATCCCGGAAAAACTAAAACCGAAAAAACTTTTTACATAGCATCAAGCCTGTATTCTTCGAATGGGTAAGCAGAGGTGTATTGTACACCCACGACGCGCCAGCTATGTTTAAGTCCCAGGTAATAGGGGGCGAGCTTATTGACGTCTACCGGGCACATTTCCCAACTTCGAGTTGCTATTGAGAATTTTTTCTTTTTAGGAAAAGCTCAATAACATTTGCTCGACCCGGGGATTGACCCCGAGACCTCATGATTAGCAGTCGCATACACTACCGCCACACCACCGAGGCACTTTTTATCCCGGAAAAAAGAAAAGTTCCTGTGCGATAGTTATTTTTGCATATAGATAATTAATGTACCATAGTATAACGTACTTATATATTGAAGTCCACGCGAACGAACTCGCTGGCTGAATCTAGTAAGACATTAAAAACAAAAGTGGCATTGAAATTGATCAATGCTGGTATCTGCTACAAATCATGGGTAAGTATAATCGAATAATCTTGAAAACGATAGAATCGACTTACAATGTAATAGCTCGTCTCATTTTTAGAGTGCTCGAGCCCCGACCCTCACGCTTCTTCCCTCAGGGCATATTAACGTTGACCTGACGAATGGAGTTTTGACACTTTTTTTCGAGTCACAGAAGTATGATAGTTTGTGCGTGATACAAGTATTGAGGATTGTAACTTACTGTAATTGTAATTGTCATGGGATGCATGGCAAATGTGAAACCTCTTTTAATATAGATGTTTAAAATATAAAGACCTTACTTAGTGTTTATACTCGCTAGGTCCGCAAGATCTGAGCTCTAGAAACTTAAACATTAGTAGAATACAGTGTGAGAAAATGTTAAATAGAAAATAGCTACGAGTGGGTATCAAACCAGCGACTTCCGTACCCTACTTAATGTTTACAATCGCTACGAGCACAAAGTCTCAACTCTAGAAGCTTAAACTATTAGTATCTAAAATAAAAAGTGTGAATCTATCAATTGGAAAATAATGAAACTAGCGCTTTATAGAACACTAGCCTGCCTCGGAGACCAGACATTTTATTAAAATCATTACAACTTTAAGAAGTTTGTTCGCTTCGTCCTATTTCTATCATCCTTCCTGTCTACCACCTATATTAAGTATTTAATTACCAATTAGTTCGGAACAGTTCGACCAGACTCAAATCAATATTAGCTGACTACGCAACACAATAATATCATCGTCTCGTGACTAACACCGGCTACAATAACGTCAATACACCGCAAAACACAATAGAACACGTGCTATGTACTGTTGCAAACATATGCTGTGTACTTTGCTTGTGATCCGTGTACGGCTGAGTGCTACAAGTTGATTGTGTTGGGAAAATTGTATAAATTATATTAAAGTTTGTTTGTTCGTATAATATAGTTGAAGATTGATTTCTCTCTTTCACGTCCTTGCTAATATTACAAATGTGAAAGTATGTTTTTTGTTCGTTTGTGACGCTTTTACGCCGTAATCACTAAACCGATCGTGATGACATTCTGCATACATATAGTCCGGTGCTTAGAAAAAGACATAGGTTAGTTTGTAACACGAAAATAAAGACAGCTCCTGAGCGACAATCATTTTACTTATATTTTACCTATTTACCCAATTCTGAAGTTGTAGTAATCAATAGAATATACCGCCATTATTGTGCATATAAACACATATAAATAAAATACAATATAGCAATGAAAGTAATAGCACAGAGTAATGTATGTCTATTCTGTGATAATAGCTCCATAATTTTTGACTAACAACTCCCGCGCAGGCTTATAGCTCTCTGTCACGATATCCGACCGTAAAGGAGAAGATTCCACCATAAAATAATAATAATAAATATTCACGGACATTTCACACAACGTCCTCTGGTCCCAAACTAAGCTTAACGCTTGTACTATGGGTACCAGATTACGGATATAATACATATATTACTTTTTTTACAGATATAATATATTTTACATTTTTCAATAGATAGAAAACACCTAGACGCAGAAATATACACAAGGCCCCTCGATAAAAGTTATAAAGATGAGATGTTCTTACTATTTATGATTTTACTTCGTCCAAAAACTGGTTGTTCAGTTCGTAGAATTCATGATTTTTTTATTTCGTACGCATGTTTGTATTTAGAACTCGTAATGTATTTTCTAAAATATACCTAAATATCAAAGTTACTTCTTATAATAATATCATCTGATAATAAAAATCCCAAAAAAATAGTTCTAGCTGTTTCAGGGATGGAAATAATAAAAAGTCAATTTTTTTCATTTGTTTTCTGGTATGACGTATCTGGTATGTACGGTATAAAAAAATATAAAAGCTGCGTGTCCTTTGTTATTCTGTGAATAAGGCCTCCACTCGTACGCTATTTTTATAAGAGCTATAATCCTTATTAATGTCATAAATGGTTTTTGAATTCTTGACGCTATAAGTACTTAATCGATCATCAGGAAAATTGCCATACGTATAGTCCAGAGTACAGAGAACATAGGTTACATATTATCTCTCGGAGGTAGACATTTTTCAGCAATAACTGTTTATACAAAGAAGTTTGGTGTGCCTTTTTTTTTTCTATCAAGTATGATTAAGTTATCCCCATCATACCCTAATAACATATTATGACTACACAGTACGAGAGTTAATTATTTCTTATGGTGTTACATACTAGAATAAACTTATAAATTTTTATAGCACCTTCACTATATGGCTTACACATAATGGTTTGGAAAACACCTAATTCTAGAAGGTTAATATTTAAACCAGCTAATAATATTTCCCTTTCCCTTTTATATCGGACACATTCCACCAACAAGTGGTAGACATCCTCTAAGACTACACATTGATTACAATCAGGGCTGCTTGTTCTTTTCATCAGATAACCAAACTTATTTAGTGGCATGTGTCCGGATCTTAACCTATGGGCGGTAACTATAATTTTTTTGCTTAATTTAACATGTGTGAACCAGGGAATCCGAGGAGGCTCACTTTGCATCGTCTTATACCATATACCTTTATCAAGTGATTTTTTGTCAAAATATTCTTTCCAAATTGTATAGCAGCTAATTTTAAATTTAGGTAACATTTCAAAATAACATGATTTAATATTAATTAATAAGCCATCAACAACTGCTTGTTTTGCTAAAGTGTCTACCTTCTCATTCCCCGGTAGCCCTAGGTGTGATGGAATCCACCGCAATATTAGTGATACATTATTACTATCAAACCAACACATTAGGTTCAATATATCATAGGCAATCGAAGCGCCTCTGCGGCCAGAGGTACAACGAGCCAAATGATATAGAGCGCTTTTACTATCAGTTAATATGACCGCTCTACTAAAATTACTATTTTTGACATAACGTAACGCCTCCAAAATTGCAGTGAGTTCCACCGTTATTATACATATGTTTGAGTTATAAATTTTAAAACTACTACTTGTTTGATTACAAGCGTCTAAAAATGCTGCCCCTACGCCATTAGCACTCTTTGAGCCATCTGTACAAATCTGGCGCCATCCATTATATTTGATACAATGTTCTTCTAGAATATTATATTTTAATGCATTAGAGTTGAAATTGTTCTTATTAGTTGTTACGCAATTTAAATTAAGTTGAAGTATCTGACAAGATTTGATGTTTGTAACCCAAGTATTTAAAGTAAACATTTCTAAGGGATAACTCTTATTAATTTCTTCATGTTTGATTTTGTTGTAACCTGTTACTAGTAGAGGTTTCTTTTTATTTAACCAGTAACTTTTGGTGCAAAGAGAGCTGAGTTTATTTAATAAAGTAATGATCTTATTTCGCTGATAAATACTCCCTACGAATGAACAGAGGTGAGATACATAACTCACTCTCCATAACGTGGATTGGCGTGCTTTTAATAAAACCACCCACCACACTTAAAGCCTGGTTTTGAACTAGATCTAGTTTATGTAAATGCATTTTAGCATTATTATCATAGATGATACCAGCATAATCTATTCTACTCCAGACATAAATTTTAATAGATTGAGAACTTTTAGATATGTTTTGCCCATCGCAATGATTTATCGAGCCAAACACCCAAATATCTAATATTTTCGGCAGATTGCAAAGTGACATTATTAATTTGAATTTGAGCTAGCAGTTTTTTTAGTTATGTCCTCTAGTAAAAATAAAATATTTTGATTTATTCGCTGATACCTGCAGGCCTGGATCCTGTAAATTTAAGTATATTCTATCTAGCTTACCTTGCATATTGCTTACACTATCACTAAGATTTTTGTTGCAAAAACAAAATCATCCGCATACTGCGTTATTTGAACACTTATTATGTGATAGCATATTTTATGTGTAACAATATTAAATATCAGAGGTGAGAGGGGATCACCCTGACCAATCCCTTTATTTGTCCATCGACACAGTGTTATTACCACCATTATTACCGTTAACCTCAACTGAAAGTCTTCTCTCACTGAAATATGACCAAACATACCTAGATACCTTTGCACCTACATTTATTTCCTCCAATGTTTCTGCAACTCTATTGATCAAAATATTGTTATAGGCATTATCAATATCTAAGAAACATGCAAGAGTGGGAACATTTATTACAAATTAATCTGGCCACAGAATCTAATGTTGACTGTGCCCGTCTAAATCCAATTGTTTTGGGTGACAAGTATTTATATTTGTCTACATACCACTCAAGGCGCTTTGTCATCATTGCATGAAAGGTTCTACAGACACATGACAATAGGGCAATAGGTCTAAGCTTAGGTGTGGAATCCGCGGTAGAATTAGCTTTAGGGATAGGATAAATTTGAACATTGCGCCATTGCAAGGGAACATAACTAGAGGTAAAAATAAGATTAAAAATTTCTAACAAATAAGATTTCGCCACTAAAGGGAGTCTGTATAGCATAGAGTAAGTAATGAAATCACTTCCAGGAGCTGTATCTTTTCTCATAAGACATTTGATCATTTCTTCCATGCTATATTCGACCTCTAGAGATGCGTTCGTTGAATAAAAATACGGTGTTTGTGGAAGAACGGAATCAGGTGCTAAAGTGCATAACAACTCCTCTTTTTGTTTATCAGAAGCCTGAAATTGGACCTTTTTGTAACCTTTGGTCCAACGCATTCGACGCCACATCTCTGAGACCGATACAGTGCCATCAACACTATCACAAAATTGACGCCAACTATCAGATTTGGCTTTCTTTATTAACTTTCTCGTTTCAGAAATCTTTAGTTCGAGTCTGGAAAGGTTATCAGGGGTGGGGTTTTGTCTGAACCGTTCTAATAGTAGCCGACGCTGAGCCACAGCTTTCGAGAGTTCAGGATTCCACCAGGATTTAGGTTCAAATTTACTTGTAGGATCCGTACAAATTTTTATTATTGGTATACTTTGATCAGCAGCATAATTAATTTGTTCAATAAAATAGTTATACCTTTCTTTTAAGTCATTATGTGAAATAACTGGGTTATTAAAGGTACTTTTGCGACTTAAGCGACTCGTTTGTCACACTCCATTCGAAGTTAACGGCTATATCAGTGGAAATAAAAGTTAGATCAGGGCTTAACTTCTGATGCTGGAGGGTCTCGACCGTGACCCCTGGGGACGCCCGTACCGTGCGGCGCTGAACAAGCTCCGCACTCAGGGCCCCCCCCTTACGGAGACGCTCCAGCCGAGCTTCCTCACCGAGGTGGTCGAGGGTCTGTTCCCACGGCGGGCAACGCACACGCCCCCGGTCATGGCTCCGCCAGATGACGACCGGGAGGCTGACGAGGAGAGTGTGCCGCCCGTCTCCGAGACGGAAATGGAGGTGGCGGTGTCGCGCATGCGGAAGACCGCTGCCCCCGGGCCGGATGGGGTTCCTGCCCGAGTTCTGGCCCTGGTCCTCAACCATCTGGAGCCCCGCCTCAGGAGACTGTTCGACGCGAGCCTGGCGTCTGGGCGGTTTCCTGACTGCTGGAAGGAGGGAAAGCTCGTGCTCCTGCCGAAACCGGGACGGTCCCCGGATTCGGTCGCGGCCTTTAGGCCCATCGTGCTGCTGGACGATGCGGGTAAGCTACTCGAGAGGATTATTTCCACCCGTATCGTCCAGCACCTTGTGGAGGTGGGCCCCGACCTGTCGGACGCTCAGTTCGGTTTTCGTTCGGGGTGTTCGACGGTCGACGCAATCCTGCGTCTGAGGGCCGCGGCCACGGAGGCCGTCGCTCAGCGAGGGGTGCTGTTGGCGGTGTCGCTGGACATCGCCAACGCATTTAACAGTCTGCCATTCGGCTGCATCAGGGAGGCACTCCGATTCCACGGTGTGCCCGCCTACCTGAGGCGGCTGGTGGCGGACTACCTCGAAGGCCGCAGCGTCCTCTTCGTAAGCCGGGAAGGGGACGCTATGAGGAGGCCCATGTCGTGCGGTGTCCCACAGGGATCTGTCCTGGGACCGCTCCTGTGGGACATCGGGTACGACTGGGTCCTACGTGGCCGACTTCCCCCCGGGCTGGGCGTAATTTGTTACGCAGACGATACCCTCGTCACAGCCCGGGGAGGGAACTTCGAGGAGGCGGCGAGACTGGCCACCTCGGGTACCGCGGAGGTGGTCAGACGTATCGAGGCGCTGGGGCTTAGGGTGGCCCTCAACAAGTCAGAGGCCCTACTATTTCACGGGCCCCGACGCGGTCCACCCGCCAGCGCCTCGATTACGGTAAATGGTGTGGGGGTAGGAATCCAGGCCCACATTAAATATTTGGGCCTGGTCCTTGACGGGCGGTGGCACTTCGACGAGCACTTCCGCCAGCTTGCGCCGAGACTGGTTGGCACGGCGTCCGCCCTCGGGCGTCTGTTGCCAAACCTGGGCGGACCCAGCATCGCGTGCCGACAGCTATACGCGGGGGTGGTCCGGTCAATGGCACTTTACGGTGCACCCGTGTGGGCGGAGTCTCTGACCGCCCGCAATAGGGCCCTTCTATGGAGACCGCAGAGAGTCGTGGCGGTCAGAGCAATCCGCGGGTACCGCACGGTGTCGTGCGAAGCCGCTTGCGCATTGGCCGGGACCCCCCCGTGGGATCTGGAGGCGGAGGTGCTCGCCGAGGTTTATCGGCGGGTGTCAGAAGTGCGTGCGGGGGGCGTTCGCCTCCCGCCCAGTCAAATAGACGCATGGCGGGGCGACGCCCGCCGCGCCATTGTCACCCGTTGGAGGATTCGGCTGGAAACGCCTCGGGTTGGTTTTAGGACCGTAGGGGCGCTCCAGCCGATTTTGGAGGAATGGGTGGCTCGGCGGCATGGGGTCCTCACCTTCCGGCTGGTGCAGGTGCTGTCGGGGCATGGATGCTTCGGCAAGTACCTGTACACGGTTGCTAGGAGGGAGGAGACTCCCTGCTGCCACCACTGCGACTGCAGCGAGGACTCGGCGCAGCACACACTTGAGTCGTGCCCGGCCTGGGCTGACCAGCGCCGGGATCTCGCTGCAGTCATCGGAGAGGACCTGTCGCTGCCGGCTGTCATCCGATCGATGGTCGGCGGCAATAGGTACTGGAATGCGGTCGCCACCTTCTGCGAGAATGTCGTCTCGCGGAAGGAGGCGGCGGAGAGGGCCAGAGAGGCTGATCTCTCCTCTGGCCCGAGCCGCCGCCGGCGCGCGGGGCGGCGTGGGCGTGAATACCTGCGCCTAATGCCGCCCTAGCCGAGGCCGCGGGCGGTTGGACCGGGGATTGTCCTCCGCTCGCGTAAAGCCTACCGCGAAGGTGCGATGCCCCAGGTGTGAGGAGGCGTTGCTCAGAGAGGAAGCCCAAGAGGGCTAGCCGCCGCGCGGACCACTGAAGTGAATATACGCGGTACCAGTGGTCCACCGAGTACGGGCGGGTGAGGGCGCACGGTGGATTTTTAGTGGGTGAGAGCCCCACACTACCCTGCTGTCTCCCCGGGCAGCGGGGTGTGCGGTAGGTACATTTTTGTCCACCAAAAAAAAAAAAAAAAAAAAAAAAGGGCTTAACTTCTGAAGCAAACCGTTTACAAGTTTTATTTTTGTCACACTTTCATCGTTCAGCGAAACATAGCCATTGTCGAACGCTGAGTTCATGATTTGTACACCCCTCGTATCATTTTTATACGATCAATTCGTGTGATGCGCATTAAAGTCACCCGCTATTAAGACTTTTCTACAAAAGAGACTGAACAAACAATCCCAATCTAGCTGGGTAGTGCGTATACTAGATGGGCAATACACAGATATAATGTTTTCTAAACTAGCACAATTAAGTAACTTAATATGTATTATTTCGATACCTAGATTTGCTAACCTATGCAAAGATAAATGAACCTTAAGTGACTTATGTACAACAAACGCTACACCACTGTACGAGTCCTCTCTATCTCTCCTACATGTGACATAACCACTGAAGTTGATCTCAGTATCTTTGTCTAACCATGTCTCGCTTAAAATGGCTACATTAATATTTTCTTGTTGCAATAAGCATTCGAAATCTAGGCGCTTTGGTTTAATACTTCGCGCATTCCATTGAATAATATTAAGCTTACCGTTGCGTGAAGAATTAGAACTAGTCATTCTTAAATATATTAAAAACACTATTTATCCACTCTGTTTCCATAAAAAGCTCTATAAAATATATTTTTAATTTCTCAAATAATAGTTTCACTACTGCAAAAACTTTTTCTTCAAGTGTTGACTGAGTCATAATAATATCTTTTAGTTTGCTTAACAGGATCTTAAAATAACTTCTTTTTTTTCTTATACTCTCTTCATCTACTTTCTCCTGCGCTTGTTTATCATTAGACATTTGTAGATCACATTCTAAAAAGTCACAGTAAGACATATCCCTGTTTCTTTTTTTGCCAGTCTGAACTTTGTTCCTTGTGTTTGTTCGGTTTCGGTTTATAATAACCTCAGAATTATCTACTTGAACATTATCTTTATTTCCAACGAATGCATTTTTGTAAGTTCTACTATCTGAATAATTCATATTCGTCTGTGACGTGTTTGTCGTATTAGTTTTAGTATTCATAACCGTAGATACACCATTTGCTTGTTGTATATCTAGATACACTCTTAATGCCTTTCTGTAAGTACAGTTATCCTGTGACATAATCTTGCGAATATGTTTTTCTCTTAAAAACATAGGACAACTTTTATTTAGTGCCATGTGTGTTCCTTTACAATTAACACATACGTATGTTGTGGTTTCGCAATTGGGATGTGATCCTCCACATTTAGGATAAACTATTTTTTTAGTCGGACATTGGTGTGATAAGTGCCCATGCTTCCAGCAACCAGAGCACTGGCTTACGGGAAACACATAAGGCTCCACCTTAAACCTACACCCGTAATCGTATATATACGGGGGTAAGACAGAGCCCTTAATACATACGCGTATTGACTCACTATCTATCCACTTTCCTTCGCAAGATTTTTTCATGCGTTTAATTGAAATCAACTCATAATCAAACTCAAAATTTTTTGTGAATTTCTGCCAGCTATGTCTAAATCTATATTCTTAATGACACCATAAGATAAGTTGATTTCTTCTGTATATTGACAACGATAGTCAAGGTCCTTTAATTTCTTGCAGTGTATTAATTTTTCCGCATATTCACGTTTTGCAAACTCAATTAGAACCCTATAAGGATTTTTGCACTTTATCTTGGTAATACCCTGAATGTTTTCTTCTCTGAGTAACTTTGCTATGCCAATTTGTTTAGGCAGTATTGCTTTAGATGTAATACATACTTCACTTGTCTCACTGCTTGCTTCCCTATTAGTATTATTAACACATTCTATAGACGAGCTCCGAATCAATCTTTTTGAACTTCTTCTCACTGTCGTAAATTCTCCTTCTCCTTCATTAACTTCAATCTCACTTTCTTGTCTCATTCTCTTTCCTACTAATCGTTGAGTTGATATTTGCTCAATATTCTGTTGTTGCATCATCTTCTCCACTTCGTCATCACTATTTACACTCAAACTATCACTTTCTTCTTCTATATTACTCATTTATAATTATATATTTTAGGGTGGGTAGATAAAAAAAAATCCAGACATTAGAATAATAAAGCATACATGCACTCTGTATCGTGCGCCGCACGCGACTGAGTATTGTGCCTTAAAGTAACTTATTTAAGTTAGGCCTACATTAATCAATGCCATGCGGACGGAATGGTAAGTGGTTACTTAACATCAGTTTTCCAGCCGCGTAGTAATAAAAATGTGTGTGTTTGCCTGAGGAGTGAACTCTATATCCTCTTTGAAGTCGTTTTCCACTAGACTACCATTGTTGCCATAATCACTTGATATCCAATTATCCCGCGCACATGGCAAACCTACATAAACACATATTAATATGTAACTAAGATTTACCGAGCTCGTCACGTGCGTCGTAAAACGGTATAATAAAATAGAACGAACATGTGTTATAGTCGCTCGCTATAATATTAGGGTAAGCAGGGAAGTTGGTTTTTATTGCTTATACTGCCTCGGTGGTGTAGCGGTAGTGTCTGCGACTGCTAATCATGAGGTCTTGGGTTCGATCCCCGGGTCGGGCAAAGTTATTGAGCTTTTTCCTAAAAACAAAATTTCTCAGTAGCAGCCCGGAGTTTTGAAATGTGCCCGCTAGACGTCAATAGGCTCGCCCCCTATTACGTGGGACTCAAACATAGCTGGCGAGTCGTGGGTGTATAATACACTTCTGCCTACCCCTTCGGGGAATACAGGCGTGATGCTATGTATACTGCAAACCAGCCACACTACTTATATGTATAGTAAGTTGCCGTCTGGCTAAATCGCTTCCTTAAAGATCCATCGCCAAGAGAACAATGGATATTCAGCTATTGTACGCCTCATAAGCGAAGCGTTGAGGTGGGTACTACTCTCGTTTTACACAGAACAACTGATTTTTCAAACTTAAAATGTCTCTATTTATCATATATTGCACTTGTAAAATAATATATACCTACACACACATATCAAGAAAAAACACTATTTATAACACTCATAATATTTTTTATGCCATTTTTGTTATTTAAACTAGTTAAAAATCTCTCTTGGACGTCCGTGTGTTGTAGTTAATGTATGTCAACACGATAATGACCGAAATACTTTACTAATCGAGTCTTTTTTTTCATTTTAACTTGAGTATAATTACGAATAGAGCCCTATCACTTTTCACGGTCTGATTCGATGTGGTTAAATTGTTATTAAATAAATAAAAAAAATAACGAATATTTACGCTCGACTCGATGGCACAGTGGTACACTAAAACCAGCGCTATATGTACCTTATTTCGTAGAACTACTTTTATAGACCAATACAGAAGTACTTCTTAAAATTAGCGCTAGGTGGCGTATAAGACATGAGAAGTACTTTTTGAAATTAGCGCTATCTATGTGATTTATTGAAAACTACTTAGTAAGACCAATACCTACATTATTAGTTACTTATCAAATAATCAATTTTATTGTGAAAAATTAAGATTATGAGGCGTGCAGTTTTGGATTTTCCAAAGTATTTAAACTTTTTTTACGCTGTGATACTTTTTCAAATAAATCCTCTGTACTATACTCTATTCCAGAAGCTGTGAGATAACACACAAATAAACCATTAAAGAGTTATTTTATAAGTAACAATTATAAAATATTAAATCCTAACTTATTATAAAGCTGTAACAGAGCTGCTGTCTGTACATTTAAGACATTTGAGAAAAAAATATTAGGCTATATAGGCGTGCTTAAACACAAAACAATTTGTTTTAGATTTTTTCATCTGTTTGTTCGTTCGCGCATCACGCAAAAGCTACTAAGCGGATTTTTTATTTGATAGCTCTTGATTATACTTAAAAACTGGTATACATTAAAATTTTATCCCGTTACTATATCGGAAACCTGAGATATAGTGACCTAACTTTTGGCTGCGGCGGAGCCGCGGGCAAAGGCTAGTGAAAATATAAGTGTGGAAGCAATACAATAATGACACTGCAAATTGTATTATTGGTAATATTCACACAGATTAAGTGTTTATTCAATTAATTTTTTTTTTCAATGTCACTATCTACAAATGTATGTCTTTATCTTTATTTATATAAAACTAGCCTTTAAGAGCTATTTAGATATTTTTATATATACATATTTAACATTTGACATGCTTAGCACTATATATTAAACACAAAGTGAAAAATGTGAAATCGAAAATAACAGTCACGAGCAGGATTTGAACCTGCATGCATCTCCTGGATACCGTCCAGATGCCAATCAAATCCTGTTCGTGACTGTTATTTTCGATTTCACATTTCTCACTTCGCGCCTTCCTTCAATACATGACCGATTTGGTCTAGGTAGGTGAGTATCGATCTCTCCCTGTACCTACATCCTTCCACTTTCGCATTGTATATCTTCTTAACCAGTAGGCATTCTTTCCACATGTCCGAACCATCGGAGCATTCTCTTTCACATCTTTACACCAATACTCTCTTTCATGGATATCCAGTACCAAATGCAGACCTGGCAAATCACTTCCTAGATTGCTCCAAGATTTAGAACGTCATACACCTTAGCCCACCTGTGACCAGGATTATAATATTAAAGTATTCAAAACACGGAATTATAAATCTTGTTCTCTATATAGAATTAGGAAAACATGTTTCCGATTTTAAGGCATGTTTCATTAAAAAATATTAGTATTTGAGTAATGGGAGAACAAAAAAACAAACACACATTTTTTTGTGTTAGTGATGTCTATATAATTAAATAATTGATTTGAATATACTGACACAGCTCTGTTATAATTCATAGTTATTAATCTTGTTCACATAACGTGTAACGCTACATTGCGACATACAACCTTTTTTAATTTCTCCACAGTTGACTAAAAATAACAAATTAATCTAGAAAATATTGAAAAATATTTAATATTATGGTTGAGATATAAAATACAAATCAAGCAATAAACTCTCAGATAATCGGCGCTAAGCTGTTTGTGAACAATTATAATCGGATTATTTATCTAAGGATTATTACAATTAAAGCCCAAAACGATAATAAAACATACTAATTTTGTTCTTTAACACATACTAAGCAAAATAATTTATCTAAAAAAAAATTCACCACCTCTTATAATTTTTTCTTTTATATAGTAGTGGCCATACAACAGCACAGCCCGCCTGATGTAAGCGGTTACTGTAGGTGTAACCTATAGACAAACGCAACACTAGCGCCTTCACGTGCTCGTTGCATAACTTTGGAGAAAGGGATAGATTGTGGAGAAATGGAGGCTGTAAGTATAGAGAATATCAAATCTATAAAAGAATAATCCGGCTAGTTTGGACGCATTGTTTGAGAGGAAATGCCTGCAAACTTTTCTGATCATTGCGAGAAGACGACGTTACGTATCTTATGCATGAATTGGATACACTAATTCATAAATACCGTAGTCAGGATTTGCAACTAACAATACCAACACCACAAGTCCCATCCTTCACCCTAAGTCTAGTCTCAGAGACTGATGTCCTTAGATCTATATCATCTATCACTTCTTCAGCTGTTGGTTACGACAATTTAGGTTCCAGTATGATTAATCCTATTCTATGAGTAGTACTTCCTGTTCTTACATTTATATTTAATTCTGCCCTGTCCTATGGTTCTTTCCCTAATTTCTGGAAATGTGCCCATATTATACCTCTTCCTAAAGTTTCAAATCCTACTACACCTTCTCACTTTCGACCAATCTCTATACTGCCTTTTCTGTCAAAAGTTCTTGAGCACATTGTTCACCGACAGCTTTCGTCACATATAAATAATCACAACCTACTTATTACGATTCAGTCTGGTTTCCGTCCTGGCCACAGTACCGTAACAGCACTTCTCATTTCTTTTATCCGCTGGGCTATGGAGAATAAATTATTGACCATACTCGTACTACTTGACTTCAGTAGTGCTTTTAACTTAGTTGATTTTGATATACTGCTTGGCATACTCAAATCTCTAAACATTTCTCCTGCTAGTATCACCTGGTTCGATTCCTATCTTCGAGGGCGTTCGCAGTACGTGCGTCTTGATGATACTTTCTCTGAATGGAGTAACCTTAGTGTGGGTCTACCTCAAGGAGGGGTTCTCTCTCCTCTCTTATTCTCTATTTTCATAAATTCTGTCACAAAGCTCATATCATCAAATTTTCATCTTTATGCGGATGATCTGCAATTGTATTCACACTTCACAGAATCTGACGCACCATCAGCCCTCACTGCAATTAATAGTGATTTAAGTCGTATAGATACGTGGGTTAAAAACTACGGTCTACTCTTAAATCCTAACAAATCCCAGGCCATAATAATAGGCAGCCGACATTTTCGTAGTAGGTTGCAAGTTTATTTACTGGTGCCTATTACTCTGTCTGGGACTTTGATTCCATTGTCGGATTCTGTTAAAAATTTAGGAATTGTTATTGACACCACTTTGTCATGGAACTGACAAGTTAATGAAGTCAATAAAAAAGTATATTATACCTTTCATTCATTGAAAAGCCTTCAGTATTTCTCACCCTTGAAAACAAAAATTACTCTTGCTCAATCACTTATTCAACCCATTATTGACTACGCAGATGCCTGCTATTTGGATGCCACCGAGGAGCTCATAGATAATCTTGAGAGGCTGCAAAACTTATGTATACGCTTTGTGCTTAATCTTAAAAAGTACGATCATGTCTCCTTCACCTTCGCAAACAACTCAAGTGGCTCCCAATCCGCCTTCGCAGGAACACTCGTTTGCTATGTATTTTATTTAATATCTTACACAATCCTGACGCTCCTTCTCATCTGCGTGAGCGGTTTTCCTTTGCCCGGTCTAATGATGCGACCTGCAGGACTAATCTTCGCACTATGCTGAAATTCCCTACACACAAAAGTGATTTTTATTCATATTCTTTTTCGGTGCATGCGGTTAAACTGTGGAATGAACTCCCATCCAGCGTTAGAGAATCTACCACTACATTTCAAACATAAGGTTCGTCAACATTATCTGTCAACTATTCCATAATCTATACCTAAATCTTTCATCATTACTATATATTTAAGTATATTTTATTGTATAGTTACGTATCATTCAGATATTTATGTAGTTATATGTTATTATATATGTATGTATATTTACTGTATGTATTAGTATAATATATTTATGTATATCTATCCTACACACAATCATATATAATAATATTCACGCTATCCTCTCGCTGGTCTGCTGGAAGAGATTTCTATTAGAAATAAGCAGTACCTTTGTACTATTACTATATTTATCCGTTCTTGTATTGTGGTTAAGATCTCTGTGTGTGTATAAATAAATAAAGGCTTAAATGATCAGGGCACCTGGAACGAGCTGAACAAATGGTTTAAAAATCATTACCAAATTGATCAGGTAACAGAAAAGGCTCAGAAGAAGACCCAGGAAGCTATGGATAGGTAGTTTTGAGGAAGATGCCTAGTATAGGCAAGAAAACATTTTAGCGAAGGGAAGCAAGAGAGTGAAGTGGAAAAAATCGTCGGAAGTGAGCACAAAACATTGTAGCGCCGCGGGAGGTAAGCAAGAGGCAAGAATATGTGAAGAGGATGAACAGATTTGGGCCTTCAGTTCTCTGTCAATTGCACTTATTTTGAAGTCTGTCCTTCAAAAGACTTCAAGTATAGCTCTGTCTCTAACTTGCTTTCATCGTGCTGTGCCGCCCGCATCCAATGTCTCGTTGCAATTTTGTAAGCTTCCACTTTCTATTAGGTCGAGAATAAATCCTTCATCGCGTACAGTCGCACACAGTATACCGGATACTCTGTCGTCGCGACAGTCGCAGGTCGCGTGTCGCAACGACAATTAGTCGCTCTTATTACTTGTTTGTCGTGTCCCTATATATTATATGTCAGAGATACAACGTTAGGTTAGTGACACACATTCACTAGCCTGTTTGATCTAGATTTATTTTTAGATAAACCTCTTATCACCTACTTTTTATTAATTTATTGCACTCATGTGTATATTTCTATTCCGTCTTTTTAAATCTAAGATTACTAATTTATACAAATAGCTCTAAAATAGACTGCACAGATGATGCAGTGGTTTAGTTACCGACCTCCTGTCTGAGTATTGTCGGTTCGATTCTCACGCGGGACAACTCTTTGTGTAATCCACAAACGGTGATCCGAGACTTTCTAAAATAAAATAATAAAGCTCCACTATGTTACATTAGTTATATCATGTCTTGTATGCATACCTACTATTTAAAAGTAAGTTGTAGTAAATGGTGTTCGTGACATACTTATTTATATATTTAGTCTTTACTTAATATACGTGTGGTGACGGACTAAGAATACAAGCGGCACCACCCCATTCTTTCCCACGGGTGTCGTATGAGGCGACTAAGGGAAGTAAGCTATTATCATCCATTGCATGACTGGTGGTAGGGCTGGGTACCAAGTGGGAGTACTCACTTGGTATCGGCCCAAGCGGGTTGGTACCACCATCTACCGTGTGACCGGCCATGAAGCACATCGTTGCGTTTTGGCTGTAGCAGGAGATAGCTGTTTATTCTTTCATTTCATATCGGTAAAATGAAATGGTGAGCAGCGGCTTGACAATGCTCTCGGTATAGTTGAGTCCATGAGCGACGGTTACCATTTACCATCAGATGGGCCGTGGCTCGTCTGCCACTACATGCAATAAATATATATATATATATATATATATAAACGATGTATCATTTGCAAAATAAGTGATTAACTGATTGATTGAAATTTTGCAGATCTGAAGGGTACTTCTAGATATGAGCATGTCAATCAAGAGACTAAAACAACTCGAATAAACTAGTTGTGTGAATTTTATTATTTATTTAAATAAACATATTAAATATTGTGCGTTATTGAACTAGAGTCTGCCCGCGACTTCGTTCGGTTGTACTTCAGAATATAAATACCTACCGCACTCTATATCACACAACTACATCTTATAATATACACTACTAACGCAACAACGTTACACGACGCTCAATGCAGGCGGCACAGAGACATTCTTTGGAAGACCTCTTGGGGAAACCTATGTTCAGCATTGGACGTCGTAAAGTTGATGAATGAATAAATAGCCCGGTTATGCGATGAATAAAAAAGCGTTATTACTCGTATATTATGGAAGTGAATATTGGGTATGCAAAAAGGAGCATGAGAGTAAAATCAATGCGGTCGAAACGCGATCTCTGCGGAAAATCTGTGGAGTGAAGCTGACTGACCGCATCGTAACGACGACGTAAGAGAGCGAGTAGGTATGAAAAAGAGTATTGGGGTAAAGATGCAAAAGGGAATGTTGCGATGGTTCGGACATGTGGAAAGAATGCTGGAGGAGCGGCTTGTTAACAAGATATACAATGCGAATGTGGAAGGATGTAGGTGCACGGGGAGACCAAGACTCACCTACCTAGACCATGTATTGAAGGAAGGCGAAACTAGGAGTCTTCTGAACTGGCGAGCGTGTTTAAAGAGAATTACGAATATTGAGGAAGCAAGAGATGTATGCAAGAATAAAGCCTTTTGGAACTCTGTTTACTCTGCCTACCCTGCAAGGTTGTCATTGATTTAGTTTCATTAATTTCTTTGCTAGAGAAATGTCAAAATCCCCGTGTTGTAACTTTTTTAATTTGCAACTTTTATTTAGCACTATACTACGCTGAGAGTACTGGGTAAGCGTTTATTCAAAATAGTCAAAAAAAAATTTTTTTAATAAATAAAGAAACTGGCGTGGCTGTGTGGGGCAGGCTTTAGAATTGTCCCACCCCTTCTCCACCCATGGGAGTCGTAAGAGCTGACTGAGGGAATACCGGAGGAGTGAGTAGCAGCACTCCCTCGAGTACTATCATCATCCACTGCGATCGCCAACCCGCCTGCCAAGCGTGGCGATTGCGGGACTATCCCCCATATGAGCGAAACAGCAGAGGACTGCTCGCTGTGGCGTTCTCTTGCAGAGGCCTATGTCCAGCAGTGGACGTCGAAAGGCTGATGGAAGTAGGTAGTACGGATCATCAATAAAAA